>CM072712.1:0-137846 GCA_036884735.1 Huso huso | reverse complement strand
TGTGCAGAATTTCTACCTCAAAATACCAAAGAGGTCTTAGCAAGTACTTCACAACAGGGTAATCCCGAGCTCCATAGAAGTCATTGTAGGTTGAATCTGCAGAGATGCAAGGGAGAATTTTATAGGCGGAAACACTACTAGAGCATCTATATTATTTCAATTGCCAAGTCCTACCCAGTGCAAGCCGCATGATGACTGCAAGGTCCCCCAAGCCAGGCTGGACTACAGGTGCAGGATTATTCTGGTACAAGAACTGTACTACCTTGGTGTCATTGACCAGATAGTGACAGGTAACTCTCAGCCTGGAAAGAGGAGGTGGCGTTAGTAGAGTTTCAGCCTCAACCACAAGGATACTCAATTTGATTGCAATCCTTACCGGTAAGATGTGAACAGCACTTCATTCTCATAAGTCAGGAGGTTGTTGTCAAACTGCAAGAGAAATCAAAGGCTCAGGTTGCAATGAACTTTTAGATTTAGTATGGAGCTGCATACCAAGTTGCAGTCTAGCTAATATGGAACTCTGGATCATTCCCGGCTGTGTACTTACCTAGTACAATTTCACAACTTAAAAAAATCATTGGTAATGAATATTGCAATTTCATAATTGAACACTTTTTGGGACCTCATGATTGTTACAGTTAGTATGATACCACAAGTCCCGTCTACAGAAACTGCTAGACTAATTTGGTATTGTTTTAGTAACTCTAGGAGGGCAACAGCAGTTATTTTGATGGATTTGCAAATACACAGCTGGCGACTCTTGAGCTGTAATTGGTATTAACTCATTGTATTAGTTTAGTCCCGCCTCACCACGGGATCATCCCCAGTTAGTGCGCTCCTTCAGTTCACTGCATTGACCCAAAAGGTCTCTAGGCAGCACATGCAATGCCATAACCAAGAGTCATGTCATGTGTCACAACACCTTCGGTCAACTGGACAACAGTTCAATACAAAGGTGTCATCCTTCAGATGTCCACAATTCATGCAAGTAATTCGGATAGAGACACAGGTCACCATGGCTCCCCAGATTGATTCAGGGTGTTGTGGCCACCTTGTCAATGTTGAACCTCCTCAAAAAAATATGGTTTTGGATGTGGTCAATACTAACCCTTCTAGTTGTGCCACAGGAGTTGACATTGAAATAGAAAACCGCATTGATAGCATCAGACTGAAGAGGCCGCAACTTGGATCCCTTAGGGTTAGTTGACTTGGAGACAAGCTGGGGACAGATTCCACTTTCACAGCAAGAGCTGCCATAGTTCCATTGGTGAAGCAATGCAAACACAGCATTTGGATCCAGGTTAAGGAAACAGATTATAGTCCAATACCACTCCATGCAACCTTTGGCCAATCTCAAAAGCAGCTATTCTAAAGAAAGCTTTGGTTTGCAGGAGAGTTACCAATCATCTTTGTAGGGAAACTGCAGGACAGGGAGAAATCAGCCACCACAACCATGGTCCCAATATCCTCAAGGTCAAGTCAAAGCCTGCTTCTGATGCCTGGAGAACTGATCACCTACAGAGACAATACACCAGGTCAGTAATGTGTTGAACCCAAAAACAGCTAAAAATACATTTTAAGTTCCATCACTTACTTCATATGTGGCATCAACTGAATTGTATGGCACAGTCATCCAGAAATTGGTAGAGTTGGCATTATACTTGTACAGGGCAAGCAGACTTCCACCAAGTTCTCTTGAGCCCACAAAAGGAATCCAGTTGCGACCCATGTTGCCATATGTTACCATGGTATAGAATGCAGCACCATCACAGTAGCCAGTTACTGTAGGTGGAACTGCATGAGGAACAGTTGTCAGGGCAATGGACTGGAATGGTTAGAAAAGGGTAGTTGTAGACCAAATAGTCAGGCATTACTGATGTCTTTGAGAATGGCTTCGACTACAGCAGGATGAGTAAAGGGTGTATTCTCTGGCACTATATTCAGCAAGTAGGTCAGGGGCAGAATGTAGGTTCTGGTGTCTGGAGGAGTTACCTGAAAGAAGAGCAAGGGTTTGTAGGATTAAACCCAAAGTCAGACAGCAAGCAACACGTCCACAGGAAGCAAGTGTTTTCAAAGGGCAGTTGGATGGTTGAACAGGTGGGATGTTACCTTTTGCTTCACATTGGGGTCCTCAAATGGCACCTGGAGAGTGTAGGTCTTGGATCCATTGGGAAAGACATGCTCCTGGACATTATAACCTTTTGGGTTGGCTTCTGGCACAGTTAACGTCTGGTCCAACTATAATTTTGACCAGCTCCACATCAGGCAGGAATGTCCCCAGGGTCACATTGAATACTCTGGCTTTAGGAACAGTGTCTGAAATTAAAGCATGCAGTTAAAATGAAGGACATGAAGGGAGCACTGCAACAAATCCCTTTGATTTACTGCATGTGGACAAGTACTACATACTGTTTGTGACAACTGGTGGCGAGGCATGAAAGGAGTGGTTATTGGATGAAGTACTGTGTACTTGGTCTTCTCAGGCCCATCTTGCCAGGTATGCTCCAGCATTGGTTCAATAGAGTAAGAGATCACATAGGTGTTGTCCAATACATGGCTCTGAAAGCACAGAAGCATCTTAGGAAGCAAGCTTTAAAATGAGAAGGATTTAGAAGATGTTGAACTTTACATACCTTGTAATATCCACCATCAGCTCCACAGGAATTTTACAGTGATTAGCTGGGGACCGACATCCAGTTTATAATCTCTACTATGAATCGTTGCAGGGTCAAGCTTGCGGGCCATCAACTCCCATTTGAACATCAAGGGTAGTAATTTGTGGTGTCGGAACAAGAGGAGGTAGAACACGGGGAACATTCCATGTAATCATCTGTTCTGTGAAGGCTGTTCCATCTGACAGAAAGGAACGCTATAGACTTGATAAAGAATCCATACTTCAACCTAGAACAGTTATTGAGCACTGTTGCCTCCATAAGCTTACTCACCAGTAGGACATGTAACCGCAGTGTCCACCATCATGACCATCCATCTTTGCTTATAAAAGGTGGTTGATCTTAGCACAGCCATTGGTACAGTTTGGATCTGTTGGAGAGGAGGGGAACTTTTACCAAAACAAAAGGAAGACTTGTTTACCTTCATAGTCTGGATATTCTGTACTAGATAACAATGAAGCCTAGACTACTTACCACCTGAGGCTGGCTTTCTGTGGAGTTGTATGCAGCTCTAACCAGAATTCGAGTTGGTGTAGTGTTTATGCCATAGCCATTTGTCATGGCCTGAGCAACAGTCATGGTTGTCTTTCTATTTGCTGGGAGATGGAACACAATTTTCCAGATGCTGTTGTCAGCAGCAGTTGCCCTAGCAGAAGAAAAAAATCTCATTAGATTAGGGAGTTTGAACACAAAGCATCCCCAGTCTAAAGGATTTGTCATAACAGATGTCATGTTTAATAAACAGGAACTAAAACTGAAAGTTGAAAGTTTAATGACGCATCACTGAAACCGTTTCTATGTTCAGCAGGCATCTAAAGGAACAGAGTAAATCCTCAAATAACAACTGCGTACAAAAGCCTACGTGAAAGCATGTGGAATGTATCCGATACAGGCAGAGTTTACAGCCATTCATTTTGTACTGGACCTTAACATCAGTGTACCAAACTTTAGGACACCTAAATTGCTCCTATGCAGCAGTCTTCAAAAAGGTAAATCAGGACACTTATCATGAAGGATTTATAGCCCTGCACATATGAAGCCACTACCTCAGTGGTTGTAATACAAGGCTTACACTGAAAAGAAAGGTTAATTTCTCCACAATCAATTTCTACCAAAGCAATCACAGAATACATGTAAGCAAAGCCAATGCCTTAAATGTCACTGAATTCCTATATGAAAACCCCTTGGGAGACAGGTTAAAGTTAAGGGGCCGTAGGATTTTGCTTCCTCTAGATGAGACAGTAGAGTAGACCTCAATAGGCAAGACCAAGGGGATGTGAATGAAGCAAATGCAAAGTCACATGATTCTACCTCAGGGTATGCAAGGGACCAATCAGATCATCTTGAACAAAGTTTGGCTCAATAAGTGGCACACCTCTTCACAGAAACCTAAACAAATGGAGATTAGTCATGGTGAAGCACTTCTGTAGTGACAATTAAATACCCACACAACCCAACAAGTTATACTGAAACAGCATTATCACATCCTGACAGCCCTTACCTCCATGTAGTTTCTTTCACACATAATCCCTCTCCGCCTATGGAGAATAAGCGGCATGTCATGCTCTGAACATAGGAGGAAGCTGAAGTCATAGCACTGTTTGAGAAGACACTGATTTGTACTGTCAGCTTGTAGGTCTCATCATTCTGGAAACAAAGGCTAAAGTTAGTCCCAGCATGTCACCATTAGAAACAAGTTTACAAGAAATAAAATGAAGACTCACTGTGTTCTGAGCAAAGCAGCTCAGCACAGAAGCAAGGAACTTGGCATTTCCCAAGAAGTCAACAGTTAAGCTATATCCACACTGTGCAGCCAGTCTTGGAGAGAGGGACACAAGCACTCCCTTATTGTCTATGGAAAGAAATTCGGTTGGCCTTTAAGAAACTGTACACGTGATCAAGCAAGGTAGAGATATAACAAAGTGAACACCCCCACCGCCCGTTCCATCTACTTATTGAAATTGTCATAACTATTTATATTAGTAGAATTACACGCTCTTTCAGAACAGTAGGTTTAGAGTAATTGATGTTTATTTCTGTACACTTGCAGTCAACAAATCTGACTAAGGTTGTAGCAGCACAAGTCTATTTAGTGTGAACAACAACATGCTTTTAAAGCCAACGCAAGAGCCTTTCATACCCTGCATCTTACAAAAACAAAGCCTGGTTGCTGCCATACAGCGCAGGAGTGCTCTGTACTTTATTCACGTCATTACATTACGAGTCAACAGACTTTAGACATCAAAAGCTTTCCATTCAAGAAAAATGATCACTCACCAATCACATTGATGCGAAAATACTTTCCAACAAAAGACTTCTCCAACATCATCATCATAACACTCCCTTGACATTCTGTCCTCACCGAGCCTGCAGAAGACAACGATACTTGAAAAACACACAACCGGCAAATAAACAGGAAGCTAAAAGGACAGCTCTGCTGAAGCGACCGTTATCGTACCTAGAGGGGGGTTCTGCGTCCAAACTTCAGTGACTAACACTGCTAACAGCAATGTTATTCTGCATTGAAAAAAAAGACACGCAAGTGAGAAACACACAATAAAATGAACGTTTCTAAAGTAGAGAAAAGATCAACAATTACCCAAATCTAAGACAACACGGCATCATTAAATCCAAGACAGCCCCAACCGTGAACTTCTTTCACCGTTATAAAGAAACAATAATAAAAACAAACCCGTCAGTAGCTGAGTTTGGTGTTCCTTAGTGCGCAATGGGTTTATAAAGAGGTTCAGGTGCTAATGGAGCTGATTAGCTGCAATTGATGCGCGCAACCTCTTTCATATTAGTCCTCTGATTTTCAATTAGTACGTTAATTAAAATAAATATAATAATAATAATAATAATAATAATAATAATAATAATAATAATAATAATAATAATAATAACCCAATTTAGAAGATTGTACTTTGAATTTAAGTTTGGCAGAAGTACATGCGGATCAAACTGGACTGTCACCGACAAGGACTGTCTGATTAAAGGCTCAGCTATGGGCATGTAGTAAACAAACCCCAATGAATAATAAAAAGCAGGCCGCGCAAATGAAGAAACACATTTATATCATGCAGGAATCCAGGCAGGTGTGTTGCCTGCGCCAGTTTGAGGGGACGAGAATGACAGCTCGAGTTCTGATGTTAACATCCACAAGTCAATTACCATTTTACAATTTCACCAGACACAGGTAGGCTAAGCAGACATTAATGTAGACAATTTATTTGAGGCCACTTGATTTAAGAAACAGTGCAAAGCATCTCTTTCGCATGTCAGATTTGCCATGACAGGGGCAGTCGGGGGAATAGAATGACCAAGTGGCAAATGGAAAGCACAGCGCTTAACCTGAAATACAACGCGCAGTATTGATTTAGAACAGACTAAACACAAATCGGAGGGCGTGCTGGAAATTTGAATTGTAATCAATTTATTTAAGATTTGAAGTTCCCATTTCAATTATTGAGCTTAAGTACATTCATTATTTTATGTATAATTAATTCAATTAGTGTGTTGAGCATTTTCAATTTGATATATTATCTTCGAGTGTTGAGCTTTGTCTATTTGACAGCTTTTATTTCAATTCAAATGTTGAACTTTGTCGTTGATGTTTGACGCTCCGGCTTTTGAAGTTAACATTTTTGTTACATTCCACCTCTCATAGGTTTGAACACAAACGCGTTTATTTGTGAAATTGTCAGATTGTTTATTGTGTATCCAGCGCTCATCTGAACTAACTGGTTCAGTAGTCTGTTACCGTGAATAGACAGCACATGCCTGAGGGGGTGTGTTCTGTACAGCTGTGCGTTTGAGTAAAGTTTGTCTCGGAGTTTTAAACGTTTCCATGGCAACTGCTGTATGATGAAGTTGCCCGGAGCCGCGGACACCAGATCAGATTGGATCAAATTGCCTGAAAATTCGAAGTTTGATTGACGTGGTCAGTTGGCCAATAGAAAATGAGGTGGAAACGTCATCAGCCAACGCATTGCCAAACGAGAGCGCGCTTTTGAGAGCAAGTGGAGTTGCGAGTGAGAGGACAGGTAAGTTAGCAGTAGTATCGATTAAAAAAAAAAAAAAAAACACAACGACTTGACCAAACAATGCTTGTACATATCTTGCTACGCTAGCCGTCCCCCAGATAAGTTGAAGTAGTAACGTTAGCTAACTTATGTTAGAAGCTAGCTAGTGTTATCTAGCCAGCTAGCAAGCACCACCGGTACCTAGCTAATGTAGTCAACTGGGTAACGTTAGCTAACTTTAGATTAAATGATATCCCAAATAACGAGCATGATTAGTAGCATCAGTGTTGCTGTGCCTTTTATCCAGGCGAGTTTGTTCGTTAAAGTTAGATAACGTCACCCGTTTATTACATTTACAGTTTTAGTCATTTAGCTGACGATCTTATCCAGAGCGACTTACAGTGCAAAGAATTACAACATATATACACACACAACAATATACAACAGTGCATAAGTTCACATGAACAGCAGTATATACAGAAAATGGTCGGATCATATCTGAACACGTGCCAGTACATCGAAGTGCTATTGCAAGTCTAATGTTATGGAGGCAACATTAGTGCCCTCGTGCAACCCGATGTGAGTTGAAGGGGTCGTGATATGCACAGATACTTAACAGGGAGGGGAATAAAATGTGGAAAAACAGCGGAGAAAAAAAATTGATAAAAGAAACTCCCCTCTCTATATAGTGCTTTATAGTTGTTGTCATTTCAGCAAAACTTTTAACAACTAGCTAGTTGCATAACCTAGCTATTATCAGGTTGTAATTAAATCTGATCCCAGACCAGTTTTCACATCTGATCTGGTGTCTGTTTGTAATTAACTCTATCAGTTTATAATTAAATCTGTGTCCAGATCAGCCTCTATGTCTGACCTGGTGTCAGTTTATAATCAAATCTGAATGCAGACCAGTTTTCATCTGATCTGGTGTCAGTTTGTAATCATATCTGTGCTCAGACTAGGTTTTACATTTGACCTGCTGTCTGTTTGTTCTAATTCTCTGCTCAGACTAGCCTTTATATCTGAGCTCGTCTCAGTTTGTCACTAGCTAGCTACACTAGCTTATTGCTTCCTTTAATGTCTGTCTCATTGGTCTTAAGTTGGCTTTCTTGCTAGCTAGTAAATTGCCTCTGAAATCTACAATCATTGTCTTTACATTTTTGAGCTGGGCTTAGTTTTTTATTATTGACATACTGTAGGATCAGTCTTACCTAGGCCCATGATATCAGATCCGTCTCTTTATATTGCTGATCTGGGTCTGTATGTATCAAGCATCTCAGAGTGATCTAGCATCTGATTTCCCAAGGCTATCTCCTAACCTTATTCATTGTGTGCTAAAGGCTAAACTGATCCTAGATCAGCACTCCTACTCTGAGATGCTTAATACACCCACGCCTGGTCTCAGTTTATGGCACTGACATGACACTTGTGTTAACTGGCATCACTTAAGTTTGTGATAAATTTTTAATAAATGTGTTTGTAATAAATTCATTGTAAAGTTCAGTATCACACTTGCAGTGTCTTTTTTTTTTTTTGAAGAACATGAGCCCAGCTCTTTCTAAGACAAAGAAGTAGAAAAGCTATGGCAAGGAAGGGAAGGGAAAAAGCTGCTTACAAGCAAAAAAAAAAAAGACAGGGAACATTGAAGTAGCAGAAAGGGGAAAAAAGGCAGAAAGGGAGGAGCAGGCAGACAGAAACGGAGGAGCAGGTGCAGGCAGAAACAGAGGATCAGGTGCAGGCAGAAACGGAGGATCAGGTGCAGGCAGAAACGGAGGAGCAGGTGCAGGCAGAAACGGAGGAGCAGGTGCAGGCAGAAACGGAGGAGCAGGTGCAGGCAGAAACGGAGGAGCAGGTGCAGGCAGAAACGGAGGAGCAGGCGCAGGCACAAACAGGAACAGGTGTGAGGCAGAAACGGAGGAGCAGATGCAGGCAGAAACAGAGGAGCAGGTGCAGGCACAAACGGAGGAGCAGGTGCAGGCACAAACGGAGGAGCAGATGCAGGCAGAAACGGAGGAGCAGATGCAGGCAGAAACAGAGGAGCAGGTGCAGGCAGAAACGGAGGAGCAGGTGCAGGCACAAACGGAGGAGCAGGTGCAGGCACAAACAGAGGAGCAGGTGCAGGCAGAAACGGAGGAGCAGGTGCAGGCAGAAACGAGAGGAGCAGGTGCAGGCAGAAACGGAGGAGCAGATGCAGGCAGAATTGATTCAGGAGGAGAATTTCTCCTTCGAAATCAATGTCAGTGAAATCTCTAACAGGTTACATTAGAATGAGTAGGGAGCCAGAGAAAAGAAAATCTCTAGAAGAGCAGCTGGGTAAACATAAGTTAGTCCTGGAAAATCGACAAGGGTATCTACTACCCTCAGTCGTATCACGGAAGGTAAGAATTTAATAAAAAAACTACATTTGTGGATCCCTTCAATTTATTTATTAATTTCATTGTGTTTCAAATACAACATAAATACTTTCAACTTTTTCTTTCATTGGTAATGTATAAAAATGGAATGCAGCTAAATGTAATCAATCTAATTAAGACGTAGCAATTGTGTCTTATTTGTAAGTTGCTGTGGATAACAGCGTTTGCTAAATGTAGACCCTAAATGCAAACTGGTTATTTCTTGTATTAGACCCAGAGCCTTAGGTATATAAGGCTCTGATTAGACCTATGATGGAAACGGATCAATATTGCTTGATTTAAACTAATATTAAAACCAAAATAATTGCTTTCTTTTAGAAATCAGTCTATTGATACATGATAGCTAGACTGAAATTGTTCTCAGCCTTCGCTCTCAATGTTTAAGTGGTTTGATTACAAAAAGTCAGTATGTGTCAGGTGATGCCAGTGCCTGGTCGGACGACATAGGAATGCTGGCATCGAAGTACATCAAAGTGGAGGAGGTGGAGAAGAGGGTGTCCCAAAGGAGCTCCATGGCTCAACACAATGCCAGTGTGATGGAAACCAGGTACAGTAGCTATGGCATACTTTAATAATACTTGTCATCAGGGTAAGGTTTGTTTTTACAAATATTTTTTTTGTTAATGACAAGTAACTACATTCACAGGGACATATTTTGGTTTAAGATTTCAATTCCTTTTGCCAATTTTCTCTGTGCTTCATATCCTCCTATTGAATTCTGTCATTAACTGAAATTGAATTATTTTGTATTTTATTTGTAGTGATCACCTCAACAAAATCAGCGACACTGCTGAATCAAGAATGCATTGGCCAATGTGGCGTGGCCACTCATGGGATGGGGGTCAGGGGTGATAAGTATAGTATTTGAATTAATAGGGACGTCCTGAACCAAGAGAAACAAATCATGAGCAAGGCTTCACTCCAGAGATGGTCTAATAGAGTTAAGATGGCTTGTAGTAGCATGTGAGCAGTGGATTTTTTTTTCCTTTGCAGCTAATTCGAATTTGCATGCATTGTTAACAGTCGGAAAAAGATTTTATTTTAGGATTGTATGTTTTTAGCCTTTTTAAATTAAATATTTAGTGACAAAAGCACAGCCTTATAAATAATTTCCTTGCCGAGAGGAGTTAGTTGTTCCTATTTTTATATTTGTTACACCTTAGATTGGTAAAGTTCTCCTCTCCAACATGTGTATTACAAATTGGATGTTTTTAGAATGTGTTAAACAACTCACAAAGACTGAAAATAAACAATATTCACAAGATAACATTTATTGTTTGTGCTCATCATGTTTATATACAGACCATTAGAATCTAAGTAGATTATCACTCTATGCACATTTGATGATTCTCAATTACTTTTGCTTTCTTTGTGATGGTGATTTTTATTATTTAGGCACATGAATGGGAGCAGACTCCAGGAACAGGATTTATGGAGAGCATAAAAAAATGGAATGTTAAAGAAACAAAAGTTGTGGGAATCGCTCAAAGAAATGGGTTCTACTGGCAGTAGTATAAATAAAGCCAGTAGCATTTAATTGGTGGGTAACGTATTTGAGAACAGGTAGCCAATGAATTTAATATAGTTTACTACAGTTTCAAACAACCTAGTTACCACACTTCCAGTCAATTCTGGTTAATTTGGGAGTACTTAAGAACATAATTTCTATGAAGACAAAGGGGTCCAGTTAGATTCCTTCACCTTCAGTAGATAAAGCCATAACATGTGGAGTTCCCCAAGGAAGTGTGCTGGATCCGTTGCTGTTCTTGCTGTTTCATGTTAATGACATAAAATCAGTTTTCTCCTGCCAACTTTTTCTTTACGCTGATGACTCTGCTCTTCTGGTGTCCAATAAGAACAAAGACACAGCAGAGAGCATCTTGAGTGCAGAGCTGAAAAACATCAGTACATGGCCTTCTGACAACAGACATTTCATTTCATTTCCTCTTATGGCTGCTAATGGTAAAATTCCTGTCGATGTTCTCAGTTTTCAAAATGTTTGGTGTTTTTGGACTTATAATAATTGTGATATTTCATTGCAAATCGATTTTGCTTGTTTTTTCTCCATGGGTGCAATACATGGATCCTTCTCTGACTATATTTTGACTCAAAATTTCCAAAAGCAATTTGTTGTGCTTTTTCCAAGGTTTGTTTTAATTCTGCTGTTTCATGAAAGTCTGTACCCTTGGACCATAAGTAAAGTCTTTCAATAATTTGCTGTGTGGCATTGCTCTGGCAAGCTTCTACAAGGTCATGTGGGGTCTGCTCTTGTAGGTCCTGTACATCAGTGTCTGCAAAGATTCTATTAAAAACTTGAATACAGATGCACAATCTCCCATGGCTAGCTGCAATGCAAGACCATTTCTTGTATTTAACATCAATGCAGCTAAACACATTTGAAAAAAAACTCTCAACTAAGACCATGTCTTTGCACTGGGAAGTCTTTTCCCCTGAAGCAGCTCCTGGACAAGTCTCTTCTGCATAGAGTCCACGTCCAAGACCCTTTTTGTTTTGCAGCTTCCAAAGCAATGTGGAGGTCTTTGCTAAGACCTATGAACAATGCTACAATTACATTTTTTTGTGTATCATGAAAATGAAAATAATAAAATTATATACATACTGTGTATATATACTGTAAATATACAAGGCTGTATTCACATGGACACACTTCATAAAACTAATGTATGTCAATACTATGCAGATTCGAAGAAACAAAATACCTCCATTAGAAGCTGCAACACATTCACAAGTGTACTCTGAAGAACCACAGTGTACCACCAGGTTTCTCTGCTGGTTGACGGTACAAGGCATCTGTAGTCATCCATCCAGTGACATCGCTCTATCCAGCCCTTTTGTAGAAGTTCCTCAGCTGCCCTCAGACCTGTTGACTCCTTCTCTGCCCTTTGGTTGGTCAAACGTCCAGCTTCTTGTAGCCCATCAAGGTATCTACAGTATATAAGACAAAATAACACTTGTTTGAAACATAACATAATTTATGTATATACTAACCTGAATCTTACTACATAGTAAACAACATACCTGTAATACTCCATAACACGTCTACACAGCAATAGTAGTAGATCATCCAGTCGGTGGTTGGCATACCCATTCAGAAACTGATATTTCACAGTGAGAAAAATCTGAAATTCTAAATATACATTTAACTAGATTTCATGGAAGCCATCAGGTAAGGCCGCAATCAATTAGCAATATTAATCTCAAACCAAAAGTTCTGACAGTAGTATTCTCACAATTATTTACCGTTCAGCTAAATTATTTGTTTCACTGTCCTCATGGAAGAACCGCCTTCAAAGGACGACCACATCTGACCACATGTAATCCAATTTTCTTTAATGTAATAAAATTGGCTGCCTTAGGGTGGACATTCTTGCAGTGAGATGAAAAAACCTCCTGAAACTGTGACTCCTGCAGGGAACAAGGAAATCACTGTACACCTGTGACATTCATTCAGTTACCTTTCAGGATAAACATTCACACAATACATGTTATTGTTGGATGTCAACTTTAGGATGTAATTAGTGGTAGTCTACTGCTGGTGAAAATATTGGTTTAAAAGCATGTGCAAACTTACTGTAGTGCAGTGCAACAACTGAAACATTAAGGCCATTACTTTATTCCGCTCCTCCTTCAAACTTGGCCCACTTATCTCTGAATCTTTCTTCGTTATCCATCTCTGAACTACCTAAACAGTTATGGCACAAACAGACAGTGCATGCCATTACTCTTAGTTGAAAAAAATCGAGAGCATTAGAATTTCAAAAACGTTTTGAGGCAGCCTGAACAACAAACCCCTTAATCACCAGACATGTTGGGCGCAATGCAGGCACTCTTATCCGTAAATGTGAAATGTTTTAAACAAGATGGGCTTTTCCAAACTTATTTGGACCGGGATGAGTGGTGGGCAGTAGGCTATTGTACTTCACTTCAGCTGGCCATGTAAATTCAAGTGTTATCACATTAAACTTCTATGTTAAACTCTCAGAACGTGTCACAATATACATTACCTGTGTTACATGGAACCAGCACAATCAGCAATTGCTGCAATAATACAGAGTCAAGCACAACAAATACTGTAAATATGGTGCGTATGGTAAGGATTAGGTATA
This sequence comes from Huso huso, assembly GCA_036884735.1. Classification (NCBI taxonomy): domain Eukaryota; kingdom Metazoa; phylum Chordata; class Actinopteri; order Acipenseriformes; family Acipenseridae; genus Huso; species Huso huso. Next base: position 124,611 of record CM072712.1, on the reverse strand, counting down.
GATTAAAAGCAAGTATACTATAGCTATAGCTATAAACGATGCATGCATTTTACAATAGCAATTGCTATATGACAGTGACCAATAACCCACGACCCTGAGATTAAGAATTTCATGCTCTACCGACTGAGCTAGTCGGGCTGACTAGTGCAAGTTTCTTTCACTCTAACCAACTGAGCTATTAATTTGTGTTATTTGAGAAAATACTGTAAGTGACAACGACAGAACCCAAAGATTCCAAATATAATCCACGGAACGTCACCAGAAACAGCTTTGATGAGACAAAGTCGTATGACACGAACCCTAAGAATGTTATTCCAGATTCATTGTCGCTTAAAAACAACTGCTGCCTCACTGCCTCAATACAAATAATACCAATACAAAAATCGAATTACATGTATTTAAAAATGAATGGTCTCATCCATCTGGAACGATTGGTTCTGCATTTATACAGTATCAACCTTAATCTGAGTTGAGAGGCACCCAACCTGTGGAGGATTTTAAATGTGAGGGGATGTGAATAGAGTCAAATACATTTGCATCATTCTGTATATATTTCAAGTAACTGTAGCTTTATTATCATAATGAAAACACATTACACATGACCACACTTCTGTAACAAAATGACAATAACAAAGACGTTCCCATACCGAGTCGAACCTGGGCCGCCTGGGTGAAAACCAGGAATCCTAACCGCTAGACCATATGGGAAGCTGATTAGCACAATCATGGACATGCAACAGTAGCTAGTATACAGTACAATGATGGGTAATTAAAGAACCACAAAACTGATATTTCATTACAAACACGTTACAAAATGAAAGCAAACTTCAAGCAATTTATATTTATTCCCAAATAACACAAACTCTTCCATTGCTAAAAAAATATAAAAATCTCCCTTTGTGCTTCTCGGAAGGCATACGATGGAGGGCGCACTGCAGTTTTTCTGTCTGGGGAATATTACAAATTAGTAGACTGTGCTTTAAAATACACATGCAGGGCGGGCGTCTCTGTTACAAAGAATTGTCACACTTTGTATTTATCTCCATAATGCGATGGGACTAAATACGCTGATACATTAAAATTATTTGAAAAATGCGACCATCGATCCCGCTATTTCTCGTTATGATAAACGAGCGCTCTACCATTTGAGCTAATTCCCTTCTATTCAGCAAGCGATTCTCATAGGCTACATCGCAGTTTGATACGAGCAATTCAGATTGTCCTATATATTGGCAATGTAGTTGCCATTTGCAAATTCAAAAAATAAATAAATTATATAAATAGCAAATATTTCGACGAGAGGTATTTTCAATTTCTTCAAAAAGTAGTCTCAGTTCGTTGATTCAGTCGCTTTAAAATCCACCTCTGTCCCGATGCAGCAGCGCTGTGTGCTGTGGCTCGAGCTTGTTTAACGAGGCAGGCAATGCAAAATGCCAAAGCTTGCTTTTGTATTGTAGAACCTATTTAATGTAAATGCACGCTATGCCTTTAAGAACACAAGTGCCAATTGAGAACATACAGGCAACTTGTTAAGTGTTAATTGTCTCCCCTTTGTACCAAACATATTTAAACCAAATCAACCATTATGCTAGAGAGGAGTTGTTTTTGTGTGAACGGAGTGTGGAGGCAACAGGAGACGTGTTTGAAAACTCGCTTCCGTGTGATTGCATTGAGACGTTCTCTCTGTTTTTGCCGGTTGTGTTATTGGTGATCTCGAGATCTACAGCTGAAGCATTCTGTAGAGATAAGTACCAAATTCAAGCTATTACTAGAGCCTGATAGCAGTTAATTACTATACTAGAAGTGCACTTCATGTATTTTGCTTTGTGTTATTTCCCTGTTGGGACACGTTGTATTTGAGACTCGTTTTGTTGTTTCTTTCTTTATTTTTTCACTTGAATGTTTGGATTGTGTTAAGCATCACTTTTGATATTGATTTTTGTTTTGCCGTGTTATCACACTGCTACTAAGGGCTGGGCCTTTCAAATGTTAGCCTTTAGGTGTAATTCGGGGATGACGTAGAGGGCTCTCTCCCGCTCTGCGCTGCTTTTTTCTTATCCTTTATCCTTTTCTTTAGCCTGTCTTTCCTTCCCTCCGTCGCGTCCTGCCCCGTAGCATCGCCGATCTCTTGGGGTGGAAGCTGATCCCAGTTCAGCCTCATTTAGTATTTCCAGCCAATCACACAATCCTTTTCGCCTCGTCAATTATAAGGGCATGGCCAGCGCTGCTCCATGTATGTTATTGGCTGTCCCTCCTGTCTATCTCTCTCTTTTCTACTTTAACCCAGCACTATTTCCTTCCTTGGCTGTGTTTGTTTTTTGTTGTTCGTTTCTTCACTGGAGGCCATTTCTTTGCTCAGCGCTCGCAAGATGGTATCTGCTATTTTCCTACCTGCTCAGTCTGCGCCGTTCAAAGTGCAGCGTCATTCTCAGCTTGGTCTGCGTTTTCATCAGAACGACTGTTCCAACGTCACCGCTGCACTGCAACTCTTTCACACCGTCGCCTCACAGACCATGGTTACCACGGCAATGCCTCATCGAGTGACTCCTGGGAGTGGTAAGTTGCCATGGCGACCAGGCAGCTTTAACAGGCAATGCGAGCTTGTGCCTCACTACTATGAGGGGCCGTTTCGGACAAAAGTCTGTGCAATATGGCGAGTGATGGGTCACGTTTCTGCGCGCAGGGAATCAGCAGGCTATGCTGCTAGAGGGGAGGGGTTACTTTTGTCGTCACACAAACGTATTTTGCCAGAGGAGGCGATAAAAAAATCTAAGGAGCTAGACATGTCTTCACATTCGAATAGTAATGTAGCCCGGAACAGTCTAAGGTATTGTTCTTACTTCACAACTGTCCAGGACGGATGCTAAAGTTGACAAAATCCTTACATGTTCTTCGAGTAAACGATGTAGATGGTCAAATGTATTAAAATCATTAGTATCTAATGCCTGTTGAACTTGTTCTAAACAGTCATCCAGCTCCAAAAAATATAAATTCAGATCCTCGATATTGTCAGTAACGGAACAGATAGCGCACAATACTATAATGAAAAAATGTATACAAGTAGCCATTTTTTTCTGTTTATGACGATTTACTGATTTCCTTGTGTCAATTCATAAAGCCGACTCCTCCCTCAAAGAAACGTGATTCCCTGCGCGCGGAAACGTGATTCCCTGCGCGCAAAAACGTGATTCCCTGCGCGCGGAAACGTGATTCCCTGCGCGCAGAAACGTGATTCCCTGCGCGCGGAAACGTGATTCCCTGCGCGCGGAAACGTGATTCCCTGCGCGCGGAAACGTGATTCCCTGCGCGCGGAAACGATGATTCCCGCGCGCGGGCGTATTGATTCCCGCGCGGCGGAAACGGATTCCCGCGCGCTGAAACGTGATTCCCGGCGCGGAAACGTGATTCCCGCGCTGCGGAAACGTGATTCCCTGCGCGCGGAAACGTGATTCCCTGCGCGCGGAAACGTGATTCCCTGCGCGCGGAAACGTGATTCCCTGCGCGCGGAAACGTGATTCCCTGCGCGCGGAAACGTGATTCCCTGCGCGCGGAAACCTGATTCCCTGCGCGCGGAAAAGTGACCCTTCACTCGCCGTATTTGACAGACTTTTTGTCCGGAACGGCACCCTATCGCGGCAACCTGATTCCCCGCGCATGAAACTATCGCAACCTGATTCCCTGCGCGCGGAAACGTGACCCTTCACTCGCCGTTTTTGACAGACTTTTGTCCGAAACGGCCCCTCATACACTACTGCAATCTTCTGGCTCCTGCTGCTGTGCTTTTGCAACATGAGAGCTTCAACTCGCCGAATTGTGACATCTAAATTCTGCAGGCTCCTCTTCTAAACCTACGTTAACTTACTTATATCATCATTAACTGCTCTAAAGCAAATGTTTTATACATAGACGAGATTTTAATCGCATTAACCAAATATATGCTACCCTGCTTAACGGAAGACAATAGTTTCAATTCTAAACACAACCTCTAGATGGCAGCATAACACCACAAGCTCCACATAATTTAGGCTGATTTGCCATCGCTGCGAATCTCACACACTCCAAACTTTCTATCAATTCCTGCAGTTCGTTGTCATTCTGAGGGATTCTCAGTCTCCTCCTGCCTCAACCTCTTTTGCTTCATATATTAACTTGAATTTTTCAAATCCAAACCCCTCCCCTTGAGGACCTGGTCATGAAGCCATGCTTATCAGCTTTCTGAGATGTTAAGAATCCACCGTCACATTAATTTTCCAGCTTCCCTGCATCAGGCCATTCCTGCAACCTTATTGTTCCTCATTTGACCCCAACTTCATCAAGGCACTTAATACAACTTTCAAAGTCCATTTCATTCAATTTGAGCTACCAGTCACATACCGAAACTATGTCCTACGATTATCAACATTTCAGTCAAAGCGTCCTCCTACACCGCAATAGACAATACACTCTTAGACTGCTCTTGATCAAATCAATAGGTTTTGCAGCAGCCTCCGAGCAACGCATTCCGTCGTTCAGTATTTTCTCAAATAAGACGACAAATTAATAGCTCAGTTGGTTAGAGTGAAAGAAACCTCCCCCAGTCAGCCCGGCTAGCTCAGTCGGTAGAGCATGAGACTCTTAATCTCAGGGTCGTGGGTTCGAGCCCCACGTTTGGACGTCCTTTTTAAATACAAATTGTAGATGTTACTTCGAGGCAACGGAGCAATGTCTGATTCTGTTAACACTGTATACAGTATTGCAACAAAATTACTTATTGGTCATTGTCATATAGCAATTGCTATTGTAAAATGCATGCATCGTTTATAGCTATAACGATATTGAAATAAATAATCTTACTTTTTTGGGTTGGCTTCAAACCGTTTCTTTTTTACACTTGTCATTACATCATTCATGGAGCAATAGTTGGTATGTGCGTAATAAACCCAATCGGGCCTTGATACAATAGACAACCCTAGTCTGTGCTGAAATAAATAATGCGGTTTTCTACTGTAACAAACACAGCTTGTCAGGATTCTATTATGGTGTTTCCGAGCTGTTGAACGCTTGAACCACCAACCTTTCAATTAACAGCTGAACGTGCTAACCGATTGCGCCACAGAGACCAAACTGTTAAACCGCCAAAGCAGACGGGAGTGATTAGCAAGGCGAGATGCTGCAGAACGTGATCGAGGGAGCAGAACTCAGCCGAACCTGAGACCACATCTAAGAAGAAAGCAACACTGGGCAGGAAAGTCTATGTAATCCATTATGGCAGCACAACATACGTCGTTTTGTTAGATAACAGCCTGGGAGCCCAACAGAGCAGTGTGTGTAAATAGCTACAATGGAAACAAAATACTTACGATTCAAATGGGAATCTTCATCAGATTTTAAGAACACGTTTGATATACTTTACACTGCAAAGGAGGAAGGCAGGCAATGCAAATGAGGCAACAGGCTCGTACTTTTAAATCATATGAGAAACTTGAACCAATTAAGCTTTTACCCGTAAAGCAGTCTGGAATGAGTTTGTGATTTATTGTAACACCTCACTGAGTACAGCAATTGCATTATATGAAAGTGCTCCTGTTTATTTGTCTCGGCACCGCAACCGGTGCCACTCAGAGTTGAGGGAGATGGTCGGCCACTTGCACATAAAACAATACTTTCAGGGATCATTGCTATAGTTAATTGCTAGCGAAATGCGTTTCTAAAGTGTTTGGACCGTTATCCACGAGGAGGAGTGTGTTCGTTTTGAGTGTGAAGCAGACAGCTAGTGTTGTTTTCGACCAAATGCTCGCTGTTATTGATGACCGTTCAGTGTTCCTTGGGGGCTGGAGGAAACGGACACGTTCTGAGTGCGTGTTTTATCAAGAGCCCGCCCTACATGTGTTTTTTAAAGCACAGTCTGCTAATGTTTAATATTCCCCAGACTGAAACTGCAGTGCGCCTCCATCGTATGTCTTCCGAGAAGCACAAAGGGAGATTTTTTTTTTTTTTTTTTTTTTTTAGCAATGGAAGAGTTTGTGTTATTTTTGGAATAAATATAAATGGCTTGAAGTTTGCTTGCATTGGTTTGAATACATGTAATTGAGATTACTTTCCTGCCTAGTGTTGCTTTCTTCTTAGATGTGGTCTCAGTTTCGGCTGAGGAGATTTGTCTCTGTGGCGCAATCGGTTAGCGTGTTCGGCTGTTAACTGAAAGGTTGGGGGTTCAAACCCACCCAGGGACGCTATTTTTTTGCATTTCTTAATCACATTAGAAAATGGCGGTCTCATACGTTATTTCTTCCAATTACACTGAAGAAAAAAAAAAAGTGCTCTGTTTAGTTCAAAATAATACAAAACAAATATTGTCTTGTTTGGCAATTGTCTTTTTGTCACTCCAGTAAACCTGTGATGAGAAACGTTCAACAGCTCAGCAACACCATAATAGAATCCGATGCCTTTACAAATTTTTATCATATTTTTTTTCTTGGCATGTGATATTTTGTAGATCTTGTTATCTGCTATGTCCGCTCACACTACACTCTAAGAAATGCTGGGTTAAAAATAACCCAACATGGGTTGAAAGCCAACCCAGCGCTGGGTTACTATTGCACCTTCCCAACGCTGGGTTATTGTAACCCAGCCAGTTGGGTTAAAGTTATAACCCAGCGCGCTGGGTAAAAAACAACCCATTTATTGGGTTATATTATATCATTGCTGGGTTAAATTAACCTTCATAGTTGGGTTGAAAATATAACCTGCTATTATTTGATGTAAATGATTTGAAACTACAATTCCTACCTTGTAAATTAAAGTGGTTGTTGTTTTTTCTAATGTAGCTTGGAAATCAATCCAAACCGTGTCTTTATAAAGACATAATCTGAGATGAGTTTTGGAAACCAATTTGAAAAAACAGATGAAGCTTATAATTTACAAGATAATAATGGTTTTGTCAAGTTCTTTACATCAAATAATTACTTCTGAAACACAAAAAAGCTAAATATAAGACCTATACAGCATGTATGTGTGTATATATGTATATTTTACTTTGTTTGGACAGGTTCAGAAAATACTGTTCATTTTTTAGGGATGTACTACAGTATTGATGTACTGTATATGGAAAACCTATAAATAATCAAGAACTGAGAACTCAAGTGTTATGAGAAACAGTATGTTAACATAGAAAACTTTAAGTAACACTATTAAAATATTTGTTGCACAACAATCAAAATACAATCTTAATGAAAAACTGCAGAATAACTATACACTGTAAAAAAAAAAAAAAAAAAAAAAAAACGTAATTTTACGGTAATTGTCTGGCAGCCGAGCTGCATGGTGAATAACTGTAAAATAATAATCCGAACCGTAAATTGAATTACGGTTTCATTTGTAAAATAAATGGTTATTTTCATTGAAACACTACAGTTTACAACCGTAAATGTACTGTAAAAAAACTTAAATATAATTCTCAGTGATTCTACTGCAAAACTTCGTAAAATTCTTTAAAAAACATTAATATAACATTACCTCACCCTAGTTTTACATACTTATATTGTTAATTAACTGTGAAAAAACTGTAATGGTTTTTTCCCTTTCATTTTACTTCAATCTTCATTAATAAATAGGTTATACACTTTTATTTAGTAGTTTACTACTGTGGAATGATGGTTTATACATGTTATAATTAATGTTAAATGTAGTTATTAAATAAGTTGCATACTTTTATTTAGTAGTTTACTACAGCGGAATGATGGTTTATGTATTTTATAATTAATGTTAAGTTTAGTCATTTCACTATGGAATACATTCATTTTCAGGTTATAGTGTCTGTACGATTTTGTAAAAGCTCAAATATATGTGCTTAATTATTAGTTAATTTACACTAAGTGTTAAACAGCAGAAAATAAATAATAATGAAAAAAAAAACATTAACAAGTATTCCTTAAGCTTTCAGAATTTTATTACAACTTCTCATTGAACATTTTACTGAGCAAATACAAAATATACATATTCATTAGGCATGATAGCTTCTGTGTCATGGAGCCCCTATACAACCTTTTGAAAATGCAGGAATTGACAAATGCTCAATCACTCCTCAAGCTGAGTTATTATTTTAAATGTTAACATACCAGCTGCTAGGATACCAACAATGGTAAGCCTAGTACACAATAAAACAATAAAACCATATTAAAATATACTAAAACTGGCTACCGAACTGTGCCCTCACTTTCTCTTAGCATATGTCTACAGACAAATCAACTATTAACAGATACCAAGTGTTTTCCGCAATAATATTGATCCAGGCCTTGTTGGACTCGGACAGTTCTCACAAACAAGTCCATGGTTCTTTCACAGCCGTAATAATGGAGTCAGTAGCACAACAGATGTTTTTGTTTTTAAATAGTGTTCAAATTTGTTTTTTTTTTTTTTGAGCAGGCTAGGGCTGGGACCTGATCAAAAAATAAATAAATAAACACCAGTGACGACCAGTTAATCACACTTTACAAAACAGAATGTTATCGCTTTTTGTTGTTTTGTAAATATCCAATTTCTCCTACTCATAAAACCAAAAAGTGATGACATTCCATTTTGTAAAGTGTGATTGGTGGGTCGTCAAAGTTTTGATCAGGTCCCGGCCTAGGAGTCAAATGTCAAATGTGGAGAAGCTGCTTTGTGCTGAAGTTGACATGCTGGTGACTGAAAACCTGTATAAAGAGAAAAAAAAATGAAAACAGGCTTAGATAAAAAAAAAAAAAAAAAATATATATATTTTTTTTTCTAAATAACCGGCAATTTTTTGTTCTCCTCTTTTCACCCTAATTTGGAATTACCAATTCAACTACTCTGTGCCACTCATGAGGGATGAGACAAAGCATGTGTCCTCCGTTACATACGTCAAAGCCATACCTATTTTTTGCACAGCAAGCCCAGAGCTGCCACAGCCCAACTAACACTTTGATCAAAGGATTCAATGTAGCTGGAAACTGCTAACACCCTGAACCTACAGGAGTTGCTCGAGCTCTGTGAATTGAGGGAGCCCTAGTTGATTCAAACCCTCCCTACCCCAGCGATGCTCTGCCAATTGTGTGCCACCCCCACTGCAAACTCTCTGCCATGCTGGACAATGGCACAGGAGACCACCTCGCTCTCTCCTATCAATGCACTCAAGGTTGAGGCCTTTACCAGATATGCCACTGAGGAGCCCATATTTCAGCGTGCTTATATGATCTATAAATAAGATATACCTAGCATTACAGCTTACTGCAAGATTACTTACCTTTGACACAACAATTGCATTTTATTCTCTCCATTCAAAATCAACAATTGTAGAAATGAGGGAAAGAACTCTTGGATTCACAGCATATTGCCTCTTATGTGGCTTCCGTTCGACCTTCGTCCCTTTTTAAAGGGTAACAAAGGGGGTTTTATTTTGTTTGTGTGTTACATGTTCCCATGTGTTGCTACAGCTGTTTAGGTAAGGTGTGTGTATTATGTTAACATCTCAAACACTTTTTTACACTTCTAAATTGCAGCGTTCTCTTGTTCCGTTTCCAAGATGGCTTTGTATGGCCTTGCATGTATTTTTCAGAAATACATTTCCCATCATCCTCCTGCTCACATATGTGAATGAGATGGATTTACCAACGATTGGGAGGATGATGTGGAAATGTAGTTCTGAAATACATGCAAGTCCATCAAAGACATCTTGAAACAGAACAAGAGAACGCTGCAATCAAAAGTGTAAAGTGGTTGAGATGTAAAAAACACTACACAATTAACACCTTAAACAGTTGAAGCAACATATGGGAACATTCGTTACCTTTTAAAACACCCATAACAAAAGAGAAAACATGGGCATAGTATTTACAATGAATAGCTTAATCTATATTTTTTTATTATTTTACACATGCTTAAAATGCTCTTTGAAGTGTCAACTGTGGGTAATTTAACATTCAAATACAAAATATGGAAATTACCATTGTATTAGACTGATCATTACTGGTGTCACAAATGTTTGAGAAGATTAAATCGCTCCACTATAAACAGGTTAAAGCAAACACAAGCTACATATCCATGTGTTATATACTGTACCTTTGAAGGAATTCAAGTGTTGCTCCCAACGCTGACGGGTAATGGATGTTCAAGCAGTAGTAGGATGCAAACATCATAAGCAAAGCTTCCTCAATGTTGGTTAGTTGTTCTGGAACGACAACTTTATCAATGCTCAGCATTAAGTGGGATGCGGTCAGAAGGGAATCTCCTGCAGCAGGAAAAATATAAAAATAAAATTCAAGACGTTTGTTAAATTGACTTCATTATTTTCATTCTGAAGACAAACATTTTCAAACATACGTACATAAAAAACTTAAACCCGCTACAATTAATCATATAATTTACAGAAAGCCCTAGGGCTGCTGAATTTTCATATTAAATCATTCCTTAGCAGTTTACATAATGCTCCAGGTAATTCTAGCAAGAGTTGTGTACAAAACATTTACGTATTTAAAGAATCTGGATATGATTTTTGGACTCAAACTAAGTTATTTAGTATGCGAGAAGAAACATTATAAAATTTAAAAACATAAAACTGCTCATGAACCTTACATAATTATTTAAAATGTAATTTGGATGTAAGCAGATTGTTCACAAAGCATTTCTCTTCAGTCATTTCTCTGGGAAACAAAAAATGCTAATTAAATTCAGATTATACTTCATCCCCTTATTCCTCAGCAAAAAGTAAATAAAATAAAACTATTCAGCATATGTCAAACAAATGCATGGATTACCGAAACACATACCACAGAAAATAATGCAAGGTATGATGCAGGTAGATCAGATGTTGGCACTTCAGAAGGTAAGCAAGTGTAAAAAAAAACAAAAAACATTTGCTTGTCGTCTTCACCAAAGTAAGCAAGCAGCAGCAAAAACTAACCCTGGCATCTCCGGTAATTTAGACTTTGTGTCCTTCTTTGCAACTTCGATCTGTGCCAAAACTCTTGCAGTTTTTCTTTGTTTCTCATTTTTGAGAGTGTCCATGTAGGCCAGAATTCTGTGTGATTTGTTGTTTACAGTCTCCAAAAATTTCCCTTCTAATTGTACACCTGTAAGTGCCCTGAAGTGTGCTTGTAACCCTGGCATTTCAAACAGAAATGGCCACTCCCTCCTTATTTTTTTCAGTTTCCATACCTCGGATGATGTCTTTTCTCTGAGTGTAGTACGTTGCCATCATTTTTTTGGTGATGATCTGTGTATCCCAGTTTCTTTCTCTGAACATGGTTTTCATTTCTTCTTGTTGCTGTTTTTGACTTGCAAGTGTCTCTGATTGGCAGGTGCTCGGGATCCCAGTTTATGCACCCGTAAGTGTCTTGAGGTAAAGCTCGTTCCTTTGCAGGAACAACTTCCGTGTCGCTCCCACTACTGTGTTGAAACTGTCTTTTGGGAGTAGAAAACTGTGTACGCTTCGCATTATCTGCTCTGCTCTGCAGCTGTTTTACCAAGGAATCATATCCACTGCCAACTATGTGGCCTTCGATAACATCCTGCAAAGATTTAGGATATTTTGCCACAATTCTTGCTATATCTGTAAGATGTTTCTTTGAAGGCCTCTTGCAGACCCCTGTGACTTCATTAATAATGAGTCGTATCATTTCTCTGTGTTGCTTTGGCGATGGCCTTTCTTGCCTTTCTAACTTGTAAAGGAGGTCAGTAGGGAGTTTTTCCCATGGTATCTCAAACCAAAGGAACCAGTCAGCTTCCAAAGGTGAAAGTGATTCATCCAACTCGATACAACTCTGTGTAAAAGAGCACCCTGGGCTGGAGACTGTTGAGGTCTCTGTTCTGGATGAGCACGGACTGCTGGAAATCGTGGTTTCACCTTCAGAATTACAGAAAAAAACATTAAGTTATTATTTCATTTTTTAGTTTTTGTTTTCCACCCCCCCACACATTCCAGATTTTTAAACTAAACAAAATTATCTTAGAGGTTTTGTAGTTGGTTAAGTTTGTCCGTAATACACAATTAGTTAATTAACTGGCCTTTTATTAATTAAATTAGCAATAAGCAATGTATGTACATCCAAACAGTAAACATTTCTGTCATTTGTTAAAGGATTGTGATGTAATTGCCACATTATTTTCTCTCATTCAACAATTCTAAATAAAAGTATATGATATAGGCAAGAGACAAAATACAGGTTTATATATATATATATATATATATATATATATATATATATATATATATATATATATATATAAAATAGGTTTACTGCCAATTAAGCACTTGAAGACAATTGGCTGAACTATAATATACTCACATGTGACTGTAAAGCTGGCTAGGAGTTTTCAAACTTCTGTTGGCTTGAGGACCATCAGGAGATCATCATCTTTTACAAATCTGAAATCATCTAGGGTTTCTACACCCAGGTTTTTGAGTGTGTCCAAAACAGAATTCAGCACACAGGTGGTAAGGTTTGGCAACACAGAACTAATGTCGGAGATTACAATAGAATCCCCAGTGCCTGGCATAATGAATCAAATAGTGACACTTAGGCTTATAAACATTACCAAACACTTCTTTCATTTCTGACAAACTCAAAAACCAGTAATTCAAGAGTTGCAATAAGGTCCTTCGTAATCTTTAGAGCCATAATGATGTCACAAATCTATGCACAAAAAGTACAACAGTCCAGTACCTCACTGTAAAAAAAAAAAATGCCGTATTTTTAGGTGGAATTAACCTTCATTTTTACATACATTGTTCTGTTTGTTTTTTTTAATTAATTTAATTAAATGAAAAACCTTTCAATATTACTGCAAAATACTTTATTTAAAAATATGTGCTATTACTTTTACGGAAATGTACACTGAAAAACATGTACGTATGTAATTTGTTTACAAAATGATAAACTCCGTTAAATTAAAGAAAATAACTTTTAAAAACAGCAGAAGCTGTATTTATTACGACACAAACGTTAATATTAATGTATATAACTATTTAAAAAACTGCAATACTGCTAAATTAATTAACAGGCTTATCTGAGTTGAATTAAATAATTAAAAAGAAACTAAAAGTGTTTACTTTTTAATGTCGTTCAGATTTGTTAATGAGTTGTGCTGCACTTTTCTTCTCAAAATAATAGGCCTACTTAATTTCAATGACTGGAAATAAACTAGAAAAGCTGCACATTTCAAATTCAATCCTGGTGCACCTCGTGTAGCCTACGGTTTTCGTCCCACCCAAGTCCTCACTTAATTGGACTAATTATTTAATTAGCTAGATACATTTAACACCTATCCAGGCCCCAAACTATTGTATGAGCATATGAGAACATGATGGGAGACTACATTTGGGGGCTGATTCGTGAAAGTGATTTACAGTATAATCGTAAATCTCGAAAAACTACTCACTTCTAAATCTTTTGTAGTCATTTTTGTATTACTTTAGTATAAATACATGTTAATTTGGATTCATATGTTGTTTTTTTCTGACTTTATGTGAACGAAAAGACACAAATTTGCTCGTTTTCTCATTGGAAATAGGTAAATTTCAAAATATCACTCATGGTCACAAAAGCAAAGTTTGTGGGGAATAATAGCCATTTTCTATACTTCTGAGGCATAAGTAATTAGGAAATAACACTTACTACCCAGGAACAAAAATTGTGTTACATAGTGTTATTCATAGGGGTCTCTAAGGGTCTTTTTTTATAAGCTTCTATGAGTTGTCATGTTTGAGAATTAGGTACTGTAGAATAGGGGACATTTATCAGAGACAAACCTTTGATGAATTCGGCCCATCCTACAGGTAGCCTATGTTCAGGGATATGGGTATGTCCCATTGCAGCCCTGATTAAATCAACCATATGCGACCCTCTAATGTTCTTGCCCCTAAGAATGAATTCCCCTTGATCATTCCATGAGGTAACCAAAGCATTCTGAGACATGGCGTTTAAAATAAAATTAGCATTTTTCTTAGATCTGGAGGGAACGCTACTCATAACAGCAGTCACTATCTTAGATTCAGATTCTGCTGCAGGTTGGGCCATTTCCTCAGAGGGGGGTGTAATTAATGTCAGGGTATTAAACTCTTTTTCACTCTGTTTAAGCAAGGTTAGATATCTCTGTAAGGAGTTGGTGTATAGCTTAACTTTCTCATGGTCACTGATGTCGGTTCTAAGTAGAATGCTTTTCATTTCAGAGTCAAGTCAGCTTTCAACTGCTTTTTTAATAGGCTCGGGGTGCTGGGGCTCAGGCTGTCGAAGTCTATCGAGTTGATGTTGTGGTATCAGAAACATTTTCTGGGAGTGAGTCATTTTTACAAATTAACTTTGAGGCGTTAAGAGGCCGGATAAAAAAGGCAATGCAATCCTTATTAAAGCGCCAATAAAACCACCACTCTGATTCACAGTTTTTTTCTTCTTTTTAATTGAATGGTTCTTATTACATAGGCTCTTTATAACAAGCCGCTGCTTTTTGAGAGTGTTTAACTGACTCGAAGTTAAGGGGATGCGACCCTTTAAGGCGTTTAAGGCAATTTCCACAATAGATTTGATAAAATCGTCTGAAGCGTCTCGTAAAATTGCTCTTCTCTGATGAGCAGAGCTGTGAACTATGCTCTTCAAGAGATTGAGGTTACGTTTTATTCTAGCCGACATGCTGCGTTGTTGCTGAGTCTAGATAAATAAAAGTTTTAGCGCAATAAGCGGCCGATTATAAGTGTTTTGTCTTGGTATTTCTCATGATATAAGCAACTGGCCAATCAGAAGTAAATAAACCAGTTCTTAGACGGTATGCTTCGGGGGTTTGCGCCTTTAAGTCTATTAAAAGATAACCGTAGGGTTTTTTTGTTGCATCTTCAAACGCTTCTAAGAAAAACTTGGAGTTACCGGGGTACATCTGTCGGGCTAGTGTGTTAATTTGAAGTTTATCTCGAGGGTTTTTAAACAGAATAATGTAATTAGCATTCAAATTTATGGTACGGCTAATTTTCCTTTGAAAAAACAAATTTTGAACCAAATACAGTACGCATAAATTCCTATGATGAACGTATTTTGTAAAAGCTTTCTGTATTTCATCATTTTCGCTAGCCGCCTCCATCAAGTCATATATAATGATTAAATTGATTTTGTTAGGAGGTAATAAATTTTCATCGGTTAATGAAACCAGTATGCCTTCAATAAATTTGACATTTTTAAATTTAAGTGCCAATTCATTGTATAATGGTTGCCAACAGCTATAGCACCATATGATATTCTCAGGGGTTTGAGAAAAGATCTGTTGAGAGTTTTCTAAAAGCTGTTTCACAAAATAACTTTTGCCTGAATTGGAGGGTCCCGATATTATAGCCGCAAAAGGTACGGTTTGTCTAATATCAAAACCATCTTCAGTAGCCATAAGGAAGAGATGTGTAATCAGACAGCAAGACACGCTTATTGTAGACTATTTGAAAAGTTTTCTGGAGTGGTTTGTTTTCCAATTGAAATTCTTTTTTATTACGGTGAATCTTGGAGCCTCGAATCATGATATGGTCCGCGGGGGTGTTTCTATCGTGATTCACAAAGTTTTGAACAAGGTCTTTTAATGATGCGAGGTTAATTAATTTGGAATTCTCATAGTTTAGGGTAATACCCTTTACTTTGAGACATGTTTTGCCGCTGTTTGTGACGTATCCATACGTTTTAGGGCCCCCTGACACAAACTCTGTAATGTATTCCCCCGGCTTCAACTCGCTAGTTAAATCACCAAGATAATCGCCTAGTTCTGGACGCCAAACCTGGGGCCTACTGACAAAGATCACAGAGTCCGTATCATGATACAGACATCGAGCCTGCAGACGATCCATGAGGTTATAGAGCTCTAGCCGGGCGTAAGCGGTTGTAAATGCCGCTATGAATACGTTTACATTACCTGGGGGAGTATAGGTATCAGAAGCGTAACGCCACTGAACCTGAGCCACCGTATCACTTACAAAACAAAAATGCGAAACCTGATATCTTTTTGAAAAGAGATAATGGGAAAAACTGGTCAGGATCCTTTACCAAGCTTGTAGAGAGCTGGTTAGTTCTCTGGGCTAGTTTTCCCCACAAACTATTGAGGCATAGTTTGGAGATTTGTCTCTTAGCAGGGTTAACCTTAATGTTTTGAGGATCTAATTGAACCCCCTCTTTCTGAAAATATTCAGCAATATAACCCCCTTTACGCTCCTCATCGGTACAATGAGCAGGATAACCTGAACTTTCCTGTTTTCCCTTGAGATGACTATTAATATAGCCTGTAAAGAGAGTGTCAGATTTCTGAGGAAAATGCCAAACTTCGTGTATTTTAGACACTTTGTAACCTTTCCCGAGAGCTTTGACTACCTCGACACTGCACCAGGTCCCTGTCAAGGCTCTTTCTCCAGAGGTATGGTTACATACCCCGGTCTGGTTTAGTGTTTCTGCGCATGAACAGCAGAGGGTAAACATTAACTTACCACAGATGCGGGCAGGAAGTACAGGGAAATAAAGACCCCTAGGAGGCAAAACAGTTAATTTGAACAAGCCAAAGTACTGGCTCAAGTCTTGAAAATTATGGTAAATTATGGTAGGGTAGTCTATAGGGTACACTTTTGTTTTGTTAACAAATGGATACAAGCTAGTGAAATCAAAGTATTCCACCCTTTCATTTTCCTGGGCCACATAATGTAATGTAATGGCATTTGTACGTCCCCCAAACAGAGCCTCACGAGGATTGATACGTTCTGGAAAATCAGAGCGAACCAGAAAATCGTGAACTTCAGGCTGTTTTTTCAAGGTGTTCCATTCATGTTCCCAAATAACTCTGACTTCCAACCCGTAAACCTTTTGCAATGTTTCAATCTTTTCATCAAAGTGATGACGCATCGTACCGCATGATACTTTGCTTAAGGGGTTTACATCGGCCGAATCATAGCACAAGGGACAACCATGAAAAAAACACCCTGCAAATTCAAAAGCCGTATGCTTACCATTAATCACAGCATAACCGTCCAAGAAAAAAGGGTCCTATTTTTAGCTCTCCATAGTTTAAAGCATGTTGAATGAAAACATTTTCAGTTTCAGATACATACATTAACCATTGTATCGATGCATTTGAAAAGCTTTTTTGCTGGCCACTGTAATTGTCGGGAGGAATTATAGCTATTGTGTCTTTAGGCATGAATTTACTTCTGTACATAGCCATGCACAGTGAAGCAATGGTAATACACTGGAATGGGTCTATCTGCCCTATAGCATAAACCTCTGTACGGAATTTGATACAGGCCTCTTTCAAAATTTCAACATCATTTTTGCAGTAGACTGCCATTTCGTCTCTGAAATTAAAAACACCATTCTTAATCGAATCATACCATTTGTAAAAGTCATCACGATCTTTAGACATCATTTGCTGAACCCCGTAGTAACATGGTTCAGGATAGGGGCCTACGTAATTCTGGTTTTCAGCAGTATTGAAAAAATGAGGAAAATATCATTTTCTGGCTTCAAATCCCATAGCTGCAGGCAGGGCACTTAACTTCATGGGCAAAAAGTTAAAGGAATCAATGTAGCGCATCTTAAAAGCCTTGTCTGTAAAACACATTAACTTGCTACCCTGAGCTATGATATGCGGGTTAATACCGTTGGTTACTAAATAATTCATCAGTAAATAACTGTCATAAGACTTTGCGTTGTGTGCCAAGAAAGTGTAACCGGCGTAACAAGGTCTGCGATACCTTCAAAAACTTTTTTTCACACAGTCCTCGCCCTCCCAAAACCATGATTCACCACCCATGTGCATGCAGTACAAATAATTAGGAATGTGCACGCCATCTTCCTGCTGACATTCAGAATCATAAAACACATATTTGTCTGTGGGTTCATTAGGTTTAAGCATTTGAATGAAGCATTTATGATCAGTGTGAGGTAACAACACAGCCTTACATATCTTACAGTAAGGACTAAGACATTTATGAGTCTGTGGCTTCATTGGGTCACATTTATAGAGAGAATAGCACCTTGTACAAAGTTTTAAAATGTCACACATAGAAACCTGTTTTTCACCGTTGGCTTTATCTCTGAGAATCTTATGCTCATCGTAACAGAGCTGTGATCGACAATAACGATTGAAATTGTTACATTTCACCTTTACAGAGGCATCGCTGTTACAGGCTGGTGAAAAACACACATTACAGTGTCCTTCACAGCGATGTCCAGATCGGTTACTATATGCTGTGTAACAGTAATTACACAGATAGGCTGCACCCAGAAAACCTTTCAAGTTAACTATACCATAGAAGTGATTCTCATGAAGAAACAGAAATACAGTTTTGTTTTTCGGTCGAGTATCTGTTTGGTGTTTCAGGAACACATCCTTTTGAGGACATCTGTACCACACCACAATTTTAACATCGAGGGCCTGTTCAAATTTATCTATGTCAGCAAACGAAACCATCTGATGTTCACTTAACCCTTTGCGGTCCATTGTCGGACTGGGTCCGACATTGCAATTATTCCTCACAGGTCCTTTGTCAGACTGGGTCCGACATCATTATAGCAACGCAAAAAACGGGTTTCTAGTCGTTTTTTCTCCGGAAAAAGCCGAGAAAACCATTCAATTGCCGAGTGGGAGCGACAGGAGCCGAGACAAGTCGAAAAAAATAAATAAAATAAAATAAAAAGGCGTATCTCATGAATAGTCATACATGGTATCAGGTATCAGATAACGGGGCCGGTCGTAAGTAAACAAGTTGGCTGACTGAATCAGCGCACAGAGAACACGGACATTTGCAGAGCTTTTTTGAGATGTTATAGTAATAAAATAATGACTTGGATCGCATTATTGAGGAGTTTGGTGATAAAATGAGTGATCAGGAGATGATCGATCGGTATGTACGACTGTTGTTATTATTATTATTATTATTATTTATTTCTTACATAGGTGAAAGCTATAGCGAACGAAAGGGTGGGGCGGGGCTGGAGATGCCTAGTGAGTGCTTTGTTGATATGCAGGGCCATTTAAACCCGTTTGACTGTGAAAAAAAATACTTTTAAACAGCGCGTCTGAAATTAACTGCGCGTGTGAAAATTAATTAGACCTGACGTGCCTGACGCGCGATTAATAAATGGACCGCAAAGGGGTCATTCTACGAAAATGGTGGCTTTCCTGTCCCGGCCTTAACCACCAGGAAAAACACTTAAAAGTGTCAGATAATGACACAAAATATATGTTTTTTGTTTTAATTGGAGTGTTTTATTGTTAATATAACACATGCAAGACAGTTATATTGCAAACCATTTTTTTATATATATATTGTAGAACATGGTCAGTACCATGAAATTGGCTTGTCCCTTGGGTCAGGAGTTGTTGTTTAGTGACATATTTTGAGTTAAATATATTTTTCTCCCACTTTAAATGTCATAATACAAAGGAAAGTATTATAGTTATTTAATGGACTACTTAAAAAACTAAAATATCAACTAAATATTATAAATAATTTACAGGGAATAGCTGTCCCTCAATTTCATGTCACTGGTGTTAAAATTTATAAAAACCACCACTTTGAAAAAATGCAACATCCTTGCCAGCTTCTTCCTGGGTCAAAGGTTCATTGGCAGCGGGGTTGTTTTGAAAAGGACATGGTGAGTGTGCACTCTCTCTTCATATGTTAGCAATTTGATGATTAATTTGGTAATTTCATTCGAGGACTTAAGATGTGTCACTGGTGTTATACAGTTTATAGTAAGGGGAAAGGAAATTTGATTAAAATAATTGATCAAATCGCATGATTAAGTGATTTATTTACAATTTAAGAAGTGTGGTTTGGGCTAATGTGGCCGTCATCTTAGATATGCCATCTTGTCTGCAGATTTGTCACTGGTGTTATCGTCATTGGTGTTACTTTTCCTGCTGGTAACACCAGTGACAATCAATAACACCACTAACTTTTTTTTCAACGTAAGGTTTTATAAAAGCCTCAACAATTATATTAATAAAGACTTATTAGCATTTTATCACTGTTTCAATATTGTAACCACATAATATGGCTTTCCTTTTGATATATATTGCGAAATTAAGTGCTGCTGAAAAGCAAAGACTCTACAGACAGCGCAGGGATGCTGACCCAGACCGCAGAGCAGCCTACCTTAAACAGAAACACTAGACTTACTTAAAGGATTTAGAGTAAAAAAAGAAAGAGTGAAGGATCTCACAGAAAGGGGAAAAAAAAGGAAAGATGGGAGTGAAGGAAATGGCGGGTCAGACAGGCAAAACACAGAGAGAGATTGAGAGCAAAAAAGACAGTGTTGACCCCCCCATCCACTCCAGACAGTGAACCCAGTACTGCAAGGTCAGAATTTAAGACAATGTGTCTGTAGGAAGACATAAGTACTTATCTACAGAGTTACTTAAAGGGATAGTTCACCCAAATTACAATGACATTTTGGTTTCCTTATCATGTATGCAGTCTATGGACAAGGTATGACAGCAAGCCATGATTTTGTTTACCTGGCCACTGTTTCAAATGCTAACCATTTAGCATTTTTGACACAACCAAAGCATGGATTGCTGTCATACCTTGTCCATAGACAATTCAAAGACATGCGCCTATGGTGAATGCCAAGAATGTGAACACTCCACTGTACCACCGGCCAGACAGAAATCCAACGAAGTGGTGTCTGGAGAAGATAGAGCACAACAGAGCAAATGAAGAACAAGAGAAAAGTAGCTTAATCACTGTGAAGAAGGATATAGCCATAACAGAGGAAGAGCTGGTGACCCAATTCCAAGATAGGCTCTTTAAATTCAGAAGACATCTGTTCAACATCAAATGGCAGTACAGCATCTACCGGACCCTGAGGGAAAACCTGACCAGTGATTGCCTGATCCATATAGACTTTAGTGAGAACTTAATTTGCAAGTACGCTTCAGAGATCCAGTCAGTTCACTTCGGGGGGTCACACAAGCAAGTGACGCTCCACACTGGTGTCCTCTATGTGGCGGAGGAGCCCCCCATCTCCATTTTATTGTTCATATTAAAGCAACACATCTTATGAAAACTGAAATTATTTGTAATGAAAAATATTACTAATAAATTGATAACATTTGTTTGAAATAATCTTATGTTATGTCGTTGGTTTCACATTGCGTCACTGGTGTTCCTGCATGGCATATTGGTGTTCTGGCATCAGAGTTGCCCAATTTCATAGAATATGGTTTTTGGATCTACCTACCTGTTACTGCATTCATTAGTAAGCATTTTAAGGATATGATCATTCAAGTTTGATGACTCAACCTCAATTATTTCTAATGTTACAACAAAAAACACAATGGTAGAAATTGAAAAATGTCACAAAATAGAACTTTACACATACCTGTTTAAAGTAAATTATTACTAATCAAAACAATTTCTTAATATTATCATTAACCTTTTCTGTCTTTGATTATATATGGAAATTAAATAGTCAAATTACATTCTGGAAAGCCTGAATTGTCATCTAAAATATAGGTAACACCAGTGACAAAAAGGCAGCACAAGCATTTTTTAATGTAATGTAGTAAAAATATCAAAATATATTAAGCTGTCATTTATGTTGATTTATAATGTTAAGGGGTAAACTATTATCTGACTAAGTTTTGGTGTAAAAAAAGAATTACATTTTTTAAAATTTGGCTGTTCAAAAAGCCACCATTTTCGTAGAATGACCCAAAGGGTTAAGGCATCAAGAATCACACATTTCACAAGCCTTCTCTGGGGGGTGCCTTCCTCTAACAAAACTGTATCTGGGCTTTTAATACACCGAGGCTCCACTCTGTTCATAGCATTTGGTTCAGTGTCTGTGTGTGTGTGTGTGTGTGTGTGTGTGTGTGTGTGTGTGTACGTGTGGGGGTGTCTCAGTGTCCGTGCTCAAGGGGCGCGCATGGGAGTGGACCTATAGGAAGTTGCGCGCATGTTCGAAGCCAAAGGAACCACCCCCTATGTAAGTCACAGAGCGAATTTGCAATCATTCTGCTGCTAAAGTTTGAAGAGTGCAGTTGTCTGCAGTTGTTGCAAGTAGGGAGAGAATTCAGACTGTACTTTAGGCGGTTGTCCTGGGGAGTTTTTTTTTTAAAACGGTAAGAGAGAGAGAGAGAGCTTTTTCAGAAATTGTACTTTGGTAGATTTTGTTATGTTTTTGTTCTTTTTATAAATATTTAATTTAATATCTGTTTTATTTTGTTTAGCGATACACTTTTAAAATGAATAACGCTCAGGTTGTCCCGTTATTTAAGTATGTAATAAATTGTTTTCTGCATTTTTCTATTGCTTTTGTGATACGCTATTTTAAACTTTCTCCCGTTTCAACTACGGGTTTTTGTATGTGCAAAATATCTTTTGCTTTTAACGTTTGCCTGGTAAAAATATGTATACACACCGCCTATAAAATGTAAAAATCACAGCACCTCTTACTATGATTTCTGTGTGTAATGTTTGTTTAAATGCTTTTAAATGTCAAATAAGTTGTTTTCTTTTTTTTTTGTTTGTTTTTGCTTTTAATACACTATTTTAAACTTTCTCCTTTTTCATTAAGTGTCCTATGTAAAAAATATTATGACTTTGATGTTGTCTGCACCAAGCATAAGTTAACATAAGCATTTACATATCTTATAAAAGACGTGCCATAAGTTTATAGGCATATATAAGCCTATATTCAATATGCATATCTGTCTTGTACCAACCATAAAATCCCTGCCCCTCATTATATATTCATAAATTCGTAAATCCATGCCCCCTCATTATATATTCATAAATCAACGCCCCCTCATTATATATTCATTTATTCAGACATATAAGGTCATAAAGGTCAAAAGGGTCATAAATTAGACTTTTGACATAAGCTATAGTAATATTACTACTCATAGTGTAGTGGTTATCACGTCTGCTTTACACGCAGAAAGCCCTGGGTTTGATCCTCAGTGGATCCATCACAGTTTGTTTTTAAATTAAGACAAAGACAAAGTCTCTCTGTTTCTTTTGTTGGTAAATTAACCCAATACATTATTGCATTCTGTCACATCAATAGACGATCAAAGCCCCTTTGTGCCAGTGCGAATTCAGAGGAGACACGCTGAGAGAATCTGTCTTCTGAGTCACTCAGTACCGCCAGCTTTCCCCCGTTGGTGAAACATTGGTCAGCATAGCTGCTTTCCAAGTAGTTGACCCGAGTCGATTCCCAGCCAGTACAACTGTGTTTATGCCCACGTTTCAAATAATGAACGTTATAAAAGCAAATCACATTGTTTTATGTTTTCTTTACTTTTAAAGGCTACAAACACGTATTGAGTCTGCTGTTTCCCATGACCCTGGTGATACCGAGTGTTTTCCTAGTATCAGCTTCGGCATTACCATGTGTTTGGCATGCTTTTTGTGCACTCTAGCATTGCATAACGAGCACACATTACGCCAGGATTTCGTGGCGCAACAGTAGCGCGTCTGACTCCAGATCAGAAGGTTGCGTGTTCAAATCACGTCAAGGTCAAAGCCGTCTTTGTTTCTATTCCGCACTATTTCATTTTTTAACGTGTTTGGATTTGAATGTTTCTGGACATTTATTTATACAATTTAGCCAACACAACATATCGATTGTATAGCGATCAAACAGAGATTTATTGTATTGTGATTCATTTTTGTGTTTCATTTGATACTGCACAATAAATTGAAGTGACTCCCAAATTAATGTTGGCCAGTCTTCATTGACATAGTTGGGTAATAAAGTCATATTAACACTTCCTTGCATGAGATATTGAAAATAGCTCTACAAATACTAGTTTTGAAGAAATTTACAGCAAGTACTGATTGATACCTTTAAGCTTAACAGACCTTTAAGAATTAACAAGGAAGACATAAACAGGGGCACGTAATCGGCAGGATATGAACATGCACGGGGAAACACCAACGGATTTCAAGTCCAGCACCTTAACTACGTGGCCACGACTTCTTTGTGTGCAGGATCGTAATGAACCTGCTCGTTCACGGCTACTGTATTAAATATGCAATAGCGTGCCGCTGCCACCACCACTGCTTAACCGGAGGGTCCGATAGTTAGATATATTTATAGAATAAGGGAAAGTATATGAAGTCACGTCACAAAGTCACCAGGAACGGCAACTCAGAGCAAACAATTTATTATTATATTTAATTAAAACAGAGCAGTTAGCAATCTTTAAACCTTACCAATAAATTAGACCAATTAAACTAGATTAATTATTCTCTGCGAAATAGGAAACGCAAGGGGGCAGACACACCCACTGCAAATCCCGCAGAGTAAGAAAATAACTCAAACACAATAATTCATTAGTGAACACAAATCACACTACAATCAAAAATAGTGATAAAATACATTAACTACAACAAGGTAGCTCAAAGAAAACTATAAACCGATAAATCAAATCATTAATAGTAACCCAAAATAGACAATAACCATACAACACAAACAAACTCAAATACACAAAATAAACCTCCACCAAGAACTGGAGTGAGCGTGTCTGTCCCCTGCAGATCCACGCAGTGTTTAAATACAGTGTAACAGTTTGGAATTTAAGCGTTGTTAAGATCAATAAAACACCAAGATTTACAAAGTAGAAATACAACAATAGTATAACAATTTAAAAGAGTACTCCCCTGATTTCTCATAAAAGTCAGTCCCTAGTGATTGGTACAAAGCCTCACCCGCTTCGACTCATCTCGAACCATTAGCAGGAGCTCCAACGTTAGTCTTTTCTGCTCCATCCAGTCTCCAGCCCAGCTACAGCGCCGTTCAAAGCGCACCGTCATTCTCAGCTTGGTCTGCGTTTTCATCGGAAAGACTGTTCCAACGTCACCGCTGTACTGCAACTCTTTCACACCGGCGCCTCGCAGGCTACTGGGAGTGGTAAGTTGCCATGGCGACCAGGCAGCTTTAACAGGCAAGGTGAGCCTGTGTCTCACTACTGCAATCTTCTGGTTCCTGCTGCTGCACTTTTGCAACATGAGAGCTTCAACTCGCCGAATTGTGACATCTGAATACTGCAGGCTCCTCTTCTAGACCTACGTTAACTTACTTATATCATCACTAACTGTTCTAAAGCTAATGTTTTATACATAGACGAGGATTTTAATCGCAATAACCAAATATATGCTACCCTACTTCACTGAGGCAATAGTTTCAATTCCAGTCATAACCTCTAGATGGCAGCATAACGCCACAAGCTCTACATAAAATTACCATGACAGCATCAGTTGATTTACCGGTATAAAATAAATAAATAAATAAATAAAAAAGCAACAGTTACCAGGACATCAAGGGGAATCTAATGGATAGACTTGGAGCGTTAAGCCGTATCAACCATGAGGTCTTGTGAACCATTCCGTGCACCCAGCTGTAGTAATTTCACTACAGAATACTACACCTTGCAGTAAAAAACCCCAAAAAACACATGCCCAGTGTTAAACATGGTGGAGGTTGTGTGATGGTCCGCAAGTTTCACAGTCTGGTCCCAGAAGCAGACCCCAACCCACGGCAAGTGCCTCCTTTCAATCAACTGGTGTTCCACTAAACGCCACAATCTCCTCCTCCAGTCGGCCAGCAGCTTCAGGAGCATGCCTTCGCCCTTCCACTCGCTCCTCTTATTCTATTGCCTGGTCTTCCTTTCCACATTCTGTGTCCAGAATCGGATCTCTCACCTCCTATAACCTTCAGCACCTCCTTGCCTTTATCACAGACCTCAGACTATCCCTTAACCTGGCCCCTTTATCCATCAGGAATGATCTCTCAGGTGTCCAGCACCAGTTCCGCCTCCAGCCCCCCCCCCCCTTCAGCAAGACAATATTCAACTGAATAACTCTCTCTCCGGCCTCCTTCAATCAGCACGTGGATTCATGGAGAACGCCCGCCCCATCTACCCGTTCCTCCTACTCGACTGCCTGGTCTTCATTTACTCACTTTTGCGAGCAAAATCGGATCTCTCATACCTCTTGCAACCTACAGATCCTCCTCTCCTTCATCATTCACCTCAGGCTGTCTCTACGTTTACCCCCCTCCTCTATTTAGATGCTACCTAGCGGGTATTCAGTATCAATTTCGCCTTCAATCTATCTCTTCTCCTCCTCTCTCGTCCATTCCAGAGATCCGCCTAATTCTCAGAGGCATGGAGAAAAGCCTGCCCCTCTCCTCTCCATCAAGACGACCAATCTCAACAGACCTTCTCCGGCAAGGATGCTTCAACCCATTCGACGACATTGTCATGGAAACCCTGTGCCTGACCGTCTTCTTTGGATTTCTCCGTTGTGCAGAATTCTCAACTCCATCAACTTCCAGTTTCCCAGCTCTAGGCCTCAAGCGCTCCGATCTCTCTCAAACCATGGAAAAAAAACAAAAAAAAAAAAGGGTGCTCATCACCCCCCTTAATCATGCATGGATCTCCGTGTCCAATAACGTCATTATTTGGGCCCGCCACATCCCCGGGTCCCTTAACGCCTCTTTGCTTTATCTCGCCGGCAGGTCCTGAAGTTCCACGGCCTAATTCCAGGAGCAGATCCCAACCCGCAGCAGGTGCCTTCGTTCAGCCAGCTAATATTCAACTAAACTCCACTCTCTCTGGTCTCCTCTAGTCGGCCCGCTATTTTATGGAGAGTGCTCTAGCCCCATCCTCACTCTCAGCTTACTCTACTGCCTGGTCCTCTGTCACCACCTTCTACACCCAGAATCGTATCTCTCACTCAGCACCTCTTCAGCACCTGCTGGCCTTTATCACGTATCTCAGTCTGTCTCTCAACCTGGCTCCTTCCTCCTCAGAAACTACCTATCAGGCATCCTATATCAGTTCCGCTTTCAGTCCCTTCGGGCATTGAAGCAGCTAAAAAGTTGTTTGTTAGTATGCCCGGAGTAGGGGGGCGCGTCTTGTCTTGTCCAGCTCTTCTCATCTCAAGCTATCCAGCTTTATGTCTCTAATTCTGTGTTACACATATGTTCCCTCTGCGAAGTGAACCCATCTTTGCAGAGAGATGACCACTGACGTGGAGCCCTTTAAGATAACAGACAAGCTGCTTAACAAAGCCAGCAATGCACTGAAAGAAAAAACACCTCCTAAAAAAGGCACGGACAAAGGGAGCTTTGGTATCTTTAATATACCAGCAAGTACTCAGGGATATTCATGTGAAAATGTTATTTTACTATAGGCAAATACACACTGTTGTGTTAGAATGAAAACACAGAACTCTGTTTTTTTTTTTTGTTTTGGTTGTTAAATAAAAAAGAACAGCAATATGCAAGGCTGTCTTTAATTTTCCTAAAGAGACATGTGATGAGGATTTCAAGATTCAAACATTTGTGATGTTCTGACTTTTATTTTCTGTTCTTTCACATATTTTCAGGATTACTCAGGCTTGAAAATGAATATGTTCTTTAGAATACTCGGCAATGGAAACATTAGGAAAATAAACCAGGAGCATGCAGTGCTGGAGGTTACCATTGTGCAAACTTACGACTACTAGAAGAGCCAATGGAAACGGAACGATCAAATAATACCTACAGCAGGTAAGTCGTCTGTGTGCTTTTCTGTCCCGCCGCAGACACGTTGGGTAGAAGTATTAGCTTCTGTTATTTACTTGTCTGTAGGAAGTGTAAAAGCTATGGGATGCTGAATAATGCGGATTTGAGAGAATACATTTTGCATACATAGATATAATGTAATTAATGTGTCAAAAAGGTCAAACTTCATAGATAAATAGCTTGAAAAGTTGCAGCTGTGGGCATCATTAAGTTAGCTGTGACAGTTTATAAGTAACTTGAACCCTGTAACTGTTTAAGAGCTGAAAACAATTAAAAAGGTCTAATTACACAAAGTATGTTCAATTAACGGTCTAAGTAATTGAGAGCTCAGTTGGAATAAAAACCAGCACACAGTTGGACCCCAGGCCCGGGGGTGGGAACCACCGATCTAACGGATTTCCAGGTTCATGATTTGAAGGCGGGACCTGCAAAGGTTCAAGAGCGTCCTCTTTTGGAAATACCAGTATCTTGGATGGGCACGCAGAATAGATAATTGGCTGCCCAAAAATAGCATGCCAGTATCAGATTGTAATTCCTATATGAAAACATACCTTTCATTACTTTTGCTATAAATAAAATAAAATACCTTTAAGTGCGTTGCTCCGGCTGGTTGGTTAATGGAGTCTGAGTTTTTTTTTTTTTTTTTTTTTTTTTTTTTAGTAAATCATAAAATCTAAATAGCATATACTTAATCTATTCAGGAATACAGTATTGCTTTAAAACAACTGGATAAAACAGCAAGAGACACTACAGCACAATGCATACCAATAGGCTTTATATGGAGACGAGCCTTCAGCTACTACTGAGAAGAAGACAAAGAACATTTTGAGCAGAGTTCTTGCTTCAGAGTGAACCGTAGATTTCCTGAAGAAGCGGGTACAGAGACACTGGGAGGGGAGGGCAAAAAGTATTTACATAAATCTTGTTACCAAAATTCCCAGTTATTTCCTGCACAAACTAAGTAAATATAACATTGTCCTTTATGTTATCTTGGAGGGGGCTATAAAAAGAGAAAAAACTCACCCTCTTTTCATGCACATCACTGGTCCCCGGAGAGATCTTAATAAATTCCAATTGCTCAATATACCGAGTTCACTGGATAAAAGTCAGGTAAGTTCTTAGTCGTGTTATGATTGAGAGAGAGAGAGAGAGAGAGAGAGAGAGAGAGAGAGAGAGAGAGAGAGAGAGAGAGAGAGAGAGAGAGAGAGAGAGAGAGAGAGAGAGAGAGAGAGAGAGAGAGAGAGAGAGAGAGAGAGAGAGAGAGATCTTACTCTAATTGTGTTAACCGTAACAGAAGTCTAGATGTAACGTATCAGATTACATAAACACACCTTGTCTTCAGATTGTGAAAAAAAAAAATATGTATTGGTCCTCTATGAGTAGAGGCAGCGGTCCAGACAAGCGGGCGTACCTGCCGTTTCTACACATTAACATTTTAAAACACACACTAAATT
This sequence comes from Huso huso, assembly GCA_036884735.1. Classification (NCBI taxonomy): domain Eukaryota; kingdom Metazoa; phylum Chordata; class Actinopteri; order Acipenseriformes; family Acipenseridae; genus Huso; species Huso huso. Next base: position 95,630 of record CM072712.1, on the reverse strand, counting down.
GAAATGTAATAATACGAAGTCTTGCTTCGAGCAACACCATAGTTCTTTCAAGGTTCCATACACTCTAAAAAGTAAAGGTTCTAGTAAGAACCTTTTAGGGTTCCTGGAGTTGATACTGTGGAGGACCCTTTTAAGGTGCTTCAAAGAACCTTTTTACTTGGGTTCCCTGAGGAACCTTACAAACAAGGATCTTTTAAGAATCTTAAGGTTCTACTAAGAACCTTTTAGGGTTCCTGGAGTTGATACTGTTGAGGAACCTTTTAAGGTGCTTCGAAGAACCTTTTTTACTGGGGTTCCATAAGGAAAGACTAACTTTGGTTTATCATATTTTGCCTAGAATAATATTAAATATAATATTTTAAAAATATTATAAAGATAAAGTAGTATACAGTTTGAACACATTAGAAGCTGTTCAAGGATGCAAATTTTAATGACTAGGCTATATGAAAACTTTCTTGTGAAAAAAACAACCAGCTAAAACCATTATTTGATTTTCCTGTCTTTATTTTGAACAAAGACAATAACGTTTGCAGACAGCATGTTAGTGTTCTGGTCAGCGAGAAGTACTGAATAACTGTTTGCACTGTTCCGTGTTTGTTTTCAGCTCATTGAAAGATGACATTCTACAATGACATTTATCCATTTTACCCTCAACAAAGGATGCCCTTCATCTTCAACCTCAGCCAGCTCATAGTCTTTCTGGTGTTTTTAGTCCTTGCTTGCAGTTTCCTTGTTATACTAACAGTAATTTCTAATAAGAAAATACTGTTTCCAGCTAAACCGACACATGCACCAAAATGTGAGTGTAACATAAGAACATAAGAACATAAGAAAGTTTACAAACGAGAGGAGGCCATTCAGCCCATCTTGCTCGTTTGGTTGTTAGTAGCTTATTGATCCCAGAATCTCATCAAGCAGCTTCTTGAAGGATCCCAGGGTGTCAGCTTCAACAACATTACTGGGGAGTTGGTTCCAGACCCTCACAATTCTCTGTGTAAAAAGTGCCTCCTATTTTCTGTTCTGAATGCCCCTTTATCTAATCTCCATTTATGACCCCTGGTCCTTTTTTTTCTTTTTCAAGTCAAAGAAGTCCCCCGGTTGACATTGTCTATACCTTTTAGGATTTTGAATGTTTGAATCAGATCGCGTAGTCTTCTTTTTGTTCAAGACTGAATAGATTCAATTCTTTTAGCCTGTCTGCATACGACATGCCTTTTAAACCCGGGATAATTCTGGTTGCTCTTCTTTGCACTCTTTCTAGAGCAGCAATATCCTTTTTGTAACGAGGTGACCAGAACTGAACACAATATTCTAGGTGAGGTCTTACTAATGCATTGTAGAGTTTTAACATTACTTCCCTTGATTTAAATTCAACACTTCTCACAATATATCCAAGCATCTTGTTAGCCTTTTTTTATAGCTTCCCACATTGTCTAGATGAAGACATTTCTGAGTCAACATAAACTCCTAGGTCTTTTTCATAGTTCCCTTCTTCAATTTCAGTATCTCCCATATGATATTTATAATGAACATTTTTATTGCCCGCATGCAATACTTTACACTTTTCTCTATTAAATTTCATTTGCCATGTGTCTGCCCAATTTTGAATGCGGTCTAGATCATTTTGAATGACCTTTGCTGCTTCAACAGTGTCTGCCCTCCTCCTATTTTTGTGTCGTCTGCAAATTTAACGAGTTTGCTTACTATATCAGAGTCTAAATCATTAATGTAGATTAGGAATAGCAGAGGACCTAATACTGATCCCTGTGGTACACCACTGGTTACCTCACTCCATTTCGAGTTTTCTCCTCTAATCAGTACTTTCTGTTTTCTACATGTTAACCACTCCCTAATCCATGTGCATGCATTTCCTTGAATCCCTACTGCGTTCAGTTTGAGAATTAATCTTTTTATGCGGGACTTTGTCAAAAGCTTTCTGAAATCTAAATAGACCATGTCGTATGCTTTGCAGTTGTCCATTTTCAATGTTGCATCCTCAAAAAAGTCAAGTAGGTTAGTTAGACATGATCTCCTTTCCTAAAACCATGCTGGCTGTCACCCAGGATATTGTTACCATATAGGTAATTTTCCATTTTGGATCTTATTATAGTTTCCATAAGTTTACATATAATAGAAGTCAGGCTTATTGGTCTGTAGTTACCTGGTTCAGTTTTGTCTCCTTTTTGTGGATCGGTATTACGTTTGCTATTTTCCAGTCTGTCGGTACAACCCCTGTGTCAAGAGACTGTTGCATGATCTTGGTTAGCGGCTTGTAAATAACTTCTTTCATTTCTTTGAGTACTATTGGGAGGATCTCATCCGGCCCAGGGGATTTGTTTATTTTAAGAGCTCCTAGTCCCTTTAACACTTCTGCCTCTGTTATGCTAAAGTTATTTAAAATTGGATAGGAACAGGTCGACATGTGGGGCATGTTGTCCGTGTCCTCCTTTGTAAAAATCTGTGAAAAGTAATCATTTAATATATTTGCTATTTTTTTTTCTTCATCTATGATTTTGCCATTTGTGTCTCTTAGACATTTAACCTCCTCTTTGAATGTTCTCTTGCTGTTATAATATTGGAAAAACAGTTTGAATTGGTTTTAGCCCCTTAGCAATATTGATTTCTATCTCTCTCTTGGCCTTTCTAACTTCCTTTTTTTGACTTGTGTTTGCAGTTCCAAGTACTCTTTCTGTGTGCTTTGTTTTTGGTCCCTTTTAAACGCTCTGTAAAGTGCCTTTTTTCGCTGAATATTTTTTTTAATTGATCTATTAAACCATTTTGGCCATTTTGTTTTAGATTTAGATTTGTCTACTTTTGGGATGTAATTGTTTTGTGCCTCTAGTACTACATTTTTAAAAGACAGCCAACCTTTTTCTGTGGATGTTTTTCTATTTTACTCCAATCTACTTCTGTTAGTCTCCGTTTCATACCTTCATAGTTTGCTTTTCTAAAATTGTAAACCTTAGCTTTAGTCATTACTTTTGGGGTTTTAAAAATATTTCAAATGAGACCATGTTGTGGTCTGAGTTTGCCAATGGCTCTCTGACCTCTGTTTTAGTTATTCTGTCTTCATTATTTGAAAAGACTAAATCAAGGCATGCCTCCCCTCTAGTCGGTGCCTTGACAAATTGCGTTAGGAAGCAGTCATTTGTCATTTCCACCATTTCAATTTTCGTCCGTCGTGCCCCCACTGGGTTTTCCCATTTTATATGGGGAAGTTGAAATCCCCATTAGTATGGCTTCTCCTTTTCTACACGCATTTGTAATGTCATTGTACAACAGATTATTTTGCTCAGCGCCTGAATTTGGCGGTCTATAGCATGCTCCTATTATTATGCCCTTTGAATTTGTGTCCATTATTCTGACCCATATTGATTCTGCATTGTTTTTTTGTCCTGATTTAACACCTGGGCTTCAAGGCTATTTCTTATGTATAGCGCCACCCTCCGCCTCTTCTGTCCTGCCTGTCTTTCCTATACAGTGTGTACCCACTGATATTATATTCGTCTCCATCACTCTCAGACAACCAAGTTTCTGTAACACCTATCACATCGTAGTTACTTGTTAGTGCAGTAGCTTCAAGTTCTAACATTTTGTTTCTGAGACTTCTAGCATTAAGATAAATACATTTAATAGTGGTCTTACCTGAGTTGTTGCCCTTGTTTTGATGTAGTCTCCTTCTGTTTTTTGTTTTTCCCCCCTTCCTTTCTAGTTTAAATGCTTCTGTACCGCCTGAAGGATCCTTTCTCCGAGTAGATTGGTTCCCTTTCTGTTTAAGTGCAGTCCGTCCCACCTGTATAGATAGTCCTTGTTGTAGAAAGTGCTCCAATGTTCAAGAAAGGTGAAGCCTTCCTGTGTGCACCACGATTTCAGCCATGCATTTTGACTTTGTATTTCCAGCTGTCCATATGGTCCTTTGCAAGGCACCGGCAGTATCCCAGAAAATACCACAGTTTTGGTCTTGTCTTTTAATTTCCTTCCTAGCTCTCTGAATTTGTTCTGCAGGGATCTTGGCCTGTCTCTTCCAATGTTGTTTGTACCAATGTGGACGACTACTACAGGGTCATCTCCAGTTCGTTCTAGGAGCCTGTCCACGTTCTCAGTGATGTGCTTGACAGAGGATCCTGGAAGGCAGCACACTGTTGTAGTAAGGGGGTCCAAACTGCGAACTGAACTTGCTGTGTTTCTCAGTATGGAGTCCCCAACATAGATTATTTTGCTCCAGTTTCGGACTGCAAATGCATGTAATGAACTTCTTTTCCACTAGGCGTCGCTTAAAACACAATAATACACTGTTATTTAATATTCATAACCAGCTTTCCATACACTACACACTTAAACTAGATAATATATCCTATCTTTATGAAACTTTCTTTTGTAATACATACCACAATGTTAATAAATACAAATCGTTTTGTTATCTTTTGTTTACCATTTATAAAATGGCACAAACCACTCAGACTGTGTTTTCTTCCTCCACCCTCAAAAGAGAGCGGAACGGTCATCAATGATCAAGAACAGCTACAGTGAAGCAGCAGTCAAGACCCGCTTTGCGCTCAGAAGAAAACACTGTAACTCCTCATCATGGTTAGCGAGACCAGACACTTTAGAAACACATTTCACTAATTTTTTTTATATAAAAGTTTATTAGAAAATCCATTACATAATCACATCACCAAAACATACATTTTACAAAAATAAATCTGTCATTGAATTAATGTTCCATTTTTCCATTGCATTGTTTCTACCCAAGTTCTTAATATCCATCCATATATAATCTTTCACTCTACTAAAACAATTTTACAAAAATCAATTTCTGTTGCTTGATTTTTTGTTTTATTATACAGATTCATGTTTCTCAACAACCACAAAGCTTCTTTGGCACTGTTGATGATCAGCCATGCCTTCTTCCAATTATCTGTTTTAAACCCCTCTTGGCCCATACATAATCACATTACATGTCAATTCATTTGTTTTGATAAATTTTTCCAGAAGCACTTTTTACCCTCCCCAACATCCTTTAGCAAACTTACAGTTACAAAAGACATGTTCAACCTGATTCAGTTTCGTTACAATCAGATCTGACACATGTATCTGTCATTGCCATTTGTCTTTTGTACATAAGCTGCCGACAAGGTAAGCGTGCATGTACAGATAGCCAAGCTATATCCTTCTGAGTATTAGATAAGCCAGGATATCCTACATTTCTCCACACAACTGTTGACACGTCTGCACACTGAAAATTAACTTTGATTAATTTATCATTTGCCAGTTTCTTTTTCTGCAAATCTCTAAGTTTCCACTTTGCTTTTGGCCAACCCATCAGATCATATTCTAAAATAAACCGTGAAGCCTTCTTGTATACAAAAGGCATTATCCAACTATAGGGCACTGTCAAATTGATATGAATTAATCCCATCCTTCTTAAAAAATGTCAAAAAAAAAACCTGGCAAAGAAACTGCATTTCTTATTCATCTGAAGAATTGTGTTAATTAGAAAACAGACAAAATTTGCATACAAATAAAAAATGACATTAGGAAAACCTTTCCTCCATTTTTCTTTTCCAACATTACAGTTTCCTTTTCACCTTTTCCATTTTCCTCCCCAAAAGAAAATAAACAGCTCCCTATTAATCGATTTGCAAGACGCTCTATCCGGAGGAAAAACCTTTGCTACATATAAGAGCATTGACATAAACACCACTTTAATTATTAAAATTTTACCTTCCATTGACAACTTTCTGGGATTCCAGAAAGTGATTTTCTTTCTCACTTTACTCATCACCTCCACCCAATTCCTTACCCCACTAACATTTTTATCAAAAATCATGCCTAACACTTTAATGTAATCATTCTTCAATTTTAACATTTTCTTAATTTCATCTCTCTCCTCCCACTGCCCCATACAAAAAGCCTCACTTTTCTCCATATTAATTTTCGAACCAGAAGCTTTCCCATATAAAACCATAATTTTCAAAGCTTCCTGAATAGAGTAGAAGTCTTTACACATCAATGTCACATCATCCATGTATGCTAAGGCTTTAACCTCCTGATGATCAGAGCCAGGAATTACCACCCCCTCAATCTGTGTATTCTTTCTAATTCGTAAAAGTGCAGGTTCTAAACAATAAATATATAACAGGGGTGACAAAGGACACCCTTGTCTCACCCCTGACTTCACCTCAAAACCAGCAGACATAAATCCATTAACAATAACTTTACTACTGATGCCTCTGTACAGCATCTTCACCCATCTAATAAATCTTTGATCCAAACCCATGTACTCCAAAACTTTAAACATAAAACAATGATCAACCCGATCATAGGCCTTTTCTTGGTCAAGATTAATTAAACATAAAGGCGAATCTCTCTCCTTTGCATAGATACATGCATCTCTAATCAATACTAAATTCTCAGCAATAGCTCTTCCTGGAACACCACATACTTGGTCAGGATCAATTAATTTTGCCGTTATATTTTGAAACCTAAACATTATTATCTTGGACAAGATCTTATAGTCACAATTGAGGAGACTAATAGGCCTCCAGTTTTTCAGCTCCTCTTTTTCCCTTTATTTTTAAATAGGAGGGTTATCAGCCCTTCCCTCATAGAATCGCTCATTAGTCCACTGCTCAAACATTCATTGAAAACTTCTAATAAATCTTCTTTAATCAATTCCCAAAAGGTGCAGTAAAATTCTATGGGCAACCCATCTGATCCAGGAGTCTTACCTGTTTTAAAAGAAAACATGCTTCTTTAATCTCATCCAAATTTATATCCCTCAACAAATCATTATTCTCTTCTAATGTTACCTTGGTTTCAGACTTTTAAGAAACAAATCCTGTATTACAGGATCTGTTTCTCTCTTTTCATAAAGAGATTTATAAACTCCTCAGCAATTTTTAACATTTCATCTTTTCCTTTCAGAACTCCCCCATTCTCAGTTCTCAAGCCTTGTAGACAACTCTTCTTCCTAAACATTACTTTAAAGAAAAACCTACTACAAGTCTCGTTTTCTTCCATGTACTTGACTCTAGCCCTAAACATAACCTTTTTTTTCCATTTCTAAAAACATCTTGTACAGTTTCTCCTTAATATCTCTTATTTCCTCCTGAAATCAAACCCTGACTCTGCAACCCAAACAAGTTTTGTAATCTTTTTGTAATTTAACATATTTATTTTTCCTTTCCTCTGCCCTCCTCCTTCCTAGTGATATAAAATAGCCTTTTGTCCTACTCTTGATCATTTCCCACCACACACACCGAATCAAAACACACTTTCAACTCTTTCCACTCTGTATACCTTTTTTTAAAAGCCTGAACCAAATCCTGATTCTGTAACAATGCACAATTAAATTTCCAAGAACCTCTTCCATATTCAAAATTGTTAACCAATTCAACAGATACCACCAAACTCTTGTGGTCTGAAAAAAATACAGTTTCCAATTCAAAATTTTTCACATTTAAAAGCTGTGAAACAAAACAAAAATCTATTCTAGAAAAGGAGGACTGTGCTTTATTGAACCATGTAAAACCAGGGTCTAATGGGCAAAAGCATTTTGCTGCATCCTTCAAGTGAGCATCTTTCACTATTATTTTTAACAATTTTCCTGATTCATCTAAATTCCGCTTCCTTTTATCAGCAGGTAACAATCCACAATTAAAATCTCCCGCCACTATTAGAGTTTTGTTGCTCACTAAAAGCAATCTTAAGTGTTCAAAAATATGTTCTCTCTCTGCACACGTTTGAGCCCCATAAATATTCACTAAACGAATTTCTGTTTCATGATACTTTATATCAACTGCTAACAAACGCCCTGGAATTATATCAGAAACACATTTAACTTCAATATGAGGGTTTTTAAACAAAATCCCCAACCCTGCAGCCTTTTCTACATTTGATCCCGCCCACACAGATATCCCAACATTCCATTCCTTTTTAAATTTGCATAATCATTTGAAAAAAGAAATACTGCACTTGTAAAAATATAATATCGGCACTAATAGATTTAAGGTAACCAAAAACACTCTTTCTCTTATCAGTCCCTTTAATACCTCTAACATTTACAGAACATAAATTCAATATCATCATTGTATAAACAAGAATGACAGAAAAAAAAACACAAACTTAATCATTTGTTTGTCCTTTTTTCCCCTTTTTTTTCTCCCACGTTATGCCACTGATAGTCTCCTCTTATGTTCTCAATATTATCCTTGTCTTTGATTGTATTGTTATCAGCTCCTTTATCTTTGTCTTTGTTTGTGGCAGCCATCTTGTCTTTGTCTTTGTCTTTGTCTTTGTTTGTGGCAGCCATCTTGTCTTTGTCTTTGTTTGTGGCAGCCATCTTGTCTTTGTTTGTGGCAGCCATCTTGTCTTTGTCTTTTCCCGTGGTAGTCACCTTTTCATTGTTATCTGACTCACCATCTGCTACAACTGCTGGTTTCAAAAATACAGACACAGCAGAGAAAGTCTGCACATCTCCCTCCTCCAGAAATGTAGAGCCCTGGAAATCAGTTCTTTCAATTTCCAGCCCCCGAGTTGGAGTGTCTGGACTACTAATCACAGCCAGGCACTTTTCTTGCTTCCCAATATGTGCAAGTATATGCTCTCTTTCCTGATCGTGCACAACATCAGGGGCAATATTAACCCCCCAGACTTTCTTTTTTGTTTTAGCCACAGCCTGTTCTTCAGGCTTCCGTTTACCGGTCAGCTGTATTATCTCCATTTCATTATCACTGTTATCCTCCTCTGCAGAGACATCAGGCTCATTTTCCGAAAACTCTGAGCTATGCAGGTCCTCTTTAAGACTCCCGTCTTCATCCTGCTGTTCCTCTGTTCTCTCTTTGCTGGCTTCCTCCTCCCTTTCAACATCCTGCTGTTGTGTTACTCTCTGTCCTTTAACTATATTGGTATACAAATCTGGGCAAGTTTTGAAAACATGGCCCTCTTCCCCACACAGATTGCAATGTTTCTCCTCATGGCAGAGAGCAGTTACATGCGGCCCTCCACAGTTCTTGCATTTAGTTACAGAACAACTCACAGCCAGGTGTCCCAGTTGTCCACAGTTACGACACAGCTTCGGCATCCCATTGTATACAACAAACCCACGAGCTGCCCCCAAAGTCACATTACTGGGAAGGTGACGCACCCCACCAATCCCCTCGGGATCCTTAAACAGTTGAATGAGCCACTGACGTGCTCCATTCCACACGCCATCCCTGTCCACAACTTTGCGGCTAGATGAAGTAACTTTGCAGTATCTCTTAAGCCATGTTTCCACGTCATATTCATGAACAGACTCATTATAAAACTGTATAGTCACAACTTTAATCTCCTGGTCAGACAGAGGTTCAACCAAAAAATGTTTCAGAGGAAGTTCATTCTTTCTCATTCTATATCGTTGTAAGAACTTTTCCATTTTTTCCGAATTTACAAAACTTACATCAAAGCTTGCCTCAGTTCCAGGTCTCTTGATCAAACAGTTCAGGTCTTTTGGTGAAGTCTCCAACATCTTCTGGATAATCTTTCTACTGAAGTCGATTCTAGTTAGGTAATTCTCTTCATTTTTTCCGCACAATGTAAAACGAATAACATTGTGCCTCCGCACAACTGGCTGCATCAGCATCCCGACAGCTCCTGAAGAAAGCCCCTCCAAATCCCGGCAGAAGACGTCCTCCGAAGCAGGAATGCTTTATACTCTCTAGATAGTTTAGCAATTCTGTTGAAAAACAAACTGCAGAAATGATCCCTGAAAGTATAGTCTTAACAAATACAGGGGAAAACAACTTCCCTACTCCCGGCATATATCACTGCAGTGATGGTGTCTGATTCAGGTTCCTTTCTAGTATAACACTTGTTCATAGTAATGTTAATAATTGCCAATGCGTTTCAAACACAAAATTCACATAATGAAATAACCACTCAATTAAAGTATAATGTAATACAAGAGAAGTTAAGTAACACCCAGGGTGCACCTCTCTATGAATTATTTAAAGAAACAACCAATCACCAATCTATCTAGCCGGGGGAGGTTTCAGTCCCCGCCCACCTGCATAGTATTCAGGAGGAGGAAGGCTCTGGTGATTTCAAGGGTTTTGCTGCAAATGTGTTTCTTACCCGTTAAGTGCCGGTGTCCTAATCTGAGGCTACGTTGTCATTTTTTAATATTATTTAAATGATATCTTACTCTAATTGTGTTAACCGTAACAGAAGTCTAGATGTAACGTATCAGATTACATAAACACACCTTGTCTTCAGATTGTTTAATAAAAATATGTATTGGTCCTCTATGAGTCGAGGCAGCGGTCCGGATAAGCGGCGTACCTGCCGTTTCTACACATTAACATTTACGAAATACACACACTAAATTGAAATGTAATAATACGAAGTCTTGCCTTCGGAGCAACACCATAGTTCTTTCAAGGTTCCATACACTCTAAAAAGTAAAGGTTCTAGTAAGAACCTTTTAGAGTTCCTGGAGTTGATACTGAGGAGGACCCTTTTAAGGTGCTTCAAAGACCTTTTTTTACTTGGGTTCCTTGAGGAACCTTACAAACAAGGATCTTTTAAGAACCTTAAGGTTCTACTAAGAACCTTTTAGGGTTCCTGGGGTTGATACTGTGGAGGAACCTTTTAAGGTGCTTCGAAGAACCTTTTTACTGGGGTTCCATGAGGAAAGACTAACTTTGGTTTATCATATTTTGCCTAGAATAATATTAAATATAATATTTTAAAAAAATATTATAAAGATAAAGTATTATACAGTTTGAACACATTAGAAGCTGTTCAAGGATGCAAATTTTAATGACTAGGCCATATGAAAACTTTCTTGTGAAAAAAACAACCAGCTAAAAACCATTATTTGATTTTCCTGTCTTTATTTTGAACAAAGACAATAACGTTTGCAGACAGCATGTTAGTGTTCTGGTCAGCGAGAAGTACTGAATAACTGTTTGCACTGTTCCGTGTTTGTTTTCAGCTCATTGAAAGATGACATTCTACAATGACATTTATCCATTTTACCCTCAACAAAGGATGCCCTTCATCTTCAACCTCAGCCAGCTCATAGTCATTCTGGTATTTTTAGTCCTTGCTTGCAGTTTCCTTGTTATACTAACAGTAATTTCTAATAAGAAAATACTGTTGCCAGCTAAACCGACACATGCACCAAAATGTGAGTGTAACATCGATTATTTTGCTCCAGTTTCGGACTGCAAATGCATGTAATGAACTTCTTTTCCACTAGGCGTCGCTTAAAACACAATAATACACTGTTATTTAATATTCATAACCAGCTTTCCATACACTACACACTTAAACTAGATAATATATCCTATCTTTATGAAACTTTCTTTTGTAATACATACCACAATGTTAATAAATACAAATCGTTGTGTTATCTTTTGTTTACCATTTATAAAATGGCACAAACCACTCAGACTGTGTTTTCTTCCTCCACCCTCAAAAGAGAGCGGAACGGTCATCAATGATCAAGAACAGCTACAGTGAAGCAGCATTCAAGACCCGCTTTGCGCTCAGAAGAAAACACTGTAACTCCTCATCATGGTTAGCGAGACCAGACACTTTAGAAACGCATTTCACTAATTTTATATAAAAGTTTATTAGAAAATCCATTACATAATGACATCACCAAAACATACATTTTACAAAAATAAATCTGTCATTGAATTAATTTTCCATTTTTCCATTGCATTGTTTCTACCCAAGTTCTTAATATCCATCCATATATAATCTTTTCACTCTACCAAAAACAATTTTACAAAATCAATTTCTGTTGCTTGATTTTTTTGTTTTATTATACAGATTCATGTTTCTCAACAACCACAAAGCTTCTTTGGCACTGTTGATGATCAGCCATGCCTTCTTCCAATTATCTGTTTTTAAACCCCCTCTTGGCCCATACATAATCACATTACATGTCAATTCATTTGTTTTGATAAATTTTTCCAGAAGCACTTTTACCCTCCCCCAACATCCTTTAGCAAACTTACAGTTACAAAAGACATGTTCAACCGATTCAGTTTCGTTACAATCAGATCTGACACATGTATCTGTCATTGCCATTTGTCTTTTGTACATAAGCTGCCGACAAGGTAAGCATGCATGTACAGCTAGCCAAGCTATATCCTTCTGAGTATTAGATAAGCCAGGATATCCTACATTTCTCCACACAACTGTTGACACGTCTGCACACTGAAAATTAACTTTGATTAATTTATCATTTGCCAGTTTCTTTTTCTGCAAATCTCTAAGTTTCCACTTTGCTTTTGGCCAACCCATCAGATCATATTCTAAAATAAACCGTGAAGCCTTCTTGTATACAAAAGGCATTATCCAACTATAGGGCACTGTCAAATTGATATGAATTAATCCCATCCTTCTTAAAAAATGTCCAAAAAAAAACATGGCAAAGAAACTACATTTCTTATTCATCTGAAGAATTGTGTTAATTAGAAAACAGACAAAATTTGCATACAAATAAAAAATGACATTAGGAAAACCTTTCCCTCCATTTTTCTTTTCCAACATTACAGTTTCCCTTTTCACCTTTTCCATTCTCCCTCCCCAAAAGAAAATAAACAGCTCCCTATTAATCGATTTGCAAGATGCTCTATCCAGAGGAAAAACCTTTGCTACATATAAGAGCATTGACATAAACACCACTTTAATTATTAAAATTTTACCTTCCATTGACAACTTTCTGGGATTCCAGAAAGTGATTTTCTTTCTCACTTTACTCATCACCTCCACCCAATTCCTTACCCCACTCACATTTTTATCAAAAATCATGCCTAAAACTTTAATGTAATCATTCTTCAATTTTAACATTTTCTTAATTTCATCTCTCTCCTCCCACTCCCCATATAAAAAAGCCTCACTTTTCTCCATATTAATTTTCGAACCAGAAGCTTTCCCATATAAAACCATAATTTTCAAAGCTTCCTGAATAGAGTAGAAGTCTTTACACATCAATGTCACATCATCCATGTATGCTAAGGCTTTAACCTCCTGATGATCAGAGCCAGGAATTACCACCCCCTCAATCTGTGTATTCTTTCTAATTCGTAAAAGTGCAGGTTCTAAACAATAAATATATAACAGGGGTGACAAAGGACACCCTTGTCTCACCCCTGACTTCACCTCAAAACCAGCAGACATAAATCCATTAACAATAACTTTACTACTGATGCCTCTGTACAGCATCTTCACCCATCTAATAAATCTTTGATCCAAACCCATGTACTCCAAAACTTTAAACATAAAACAATGATCAACCCGATCATAGGCCTTTTCTTGGTCAAGATTAATTAAACATAAAGGTGAATCTCTCTCCTTTGCATAGATACATGCATCTCTAATCAATACTAAATTCTCAGCAATAGCTCTTCCTGGAACACCACATACTTGGTCAGGATCAATTAATTTTGCCGTTATATTTTGAAACCTAAACATTATTATCTTGGACAAGATCTTATAGTCACAATTGAGGAGACTAATAGGCCTCCAGTTTTTCAGCTCCTTTTTCCCCTTTTTTTTTAAATAGGAGGGTTATCAGCCCTTCCCTCATAGAATCGCTCATTAGTCCACTGCTCAAACATTCATTGAAAACTTCTAATAAATCTTCTTTAATCAATTCCCAAAAGGTGCAGTAAAATTCTATGGGCAACCCATCTGATCCAGGAGTCTTACCTGTTTTAAAAGAAAAACATGCTTCTTTAATCTCATCCAAATTTATATCCCTCAACAAATCATTATTCTCTTCTAATGTTACCTTGGTTTCCAGACTTTTAAGAAACAAATCCTGTATTACAGGATCTGTTTCTCTCTTTTCATAAAGAGATTTATAAAACTCCTCAGCAATTTTTAACATTTCATCTTTTCCTTTCAGAACTCCCCCATTCTCAGTTCTCAAGCCTTGTAGACAACTCTTCTTCCTAAACATTACTTTAAAGAAAAACCTACTACAAGTCTCGTTTTCTTCCATGTACTTGACTCTAGCCCTAAACATAACCTTTTTTTTCCATTTCTAAAAACATCTTATACAGTTTCTCCTTAATATCTCTTATTTCCTCCTGGAAATCAAACCCCTGACTCTGTAACCCAAACAAGTTTTGTAATCTTTTTTGTAATTTAACATATTTATTTTTCCTTTCCTCTGCCCCCTCCTCCTTCCTAGTGATATAAAATAGCCTTTTGTCCTACTCTTGATCATTTCCCACCATTCACACACCGAATCAAAACACACTTTCAACTCTTTCCACTCTGTATACCTTTTTTTAAAAGCCTGAACCAAATCCTGATTCTGTAACAATGCACAATTAAATTTCCAAGAACCTCTTCCATATTCAAAATTGTTAACCAGTTCAACAGATACCACCAAACTCTTGTGGTCTGAAAAAAAAACAGTTTCCAATTCAAAATTTTTCACATTTAAAACTGTGAAACGAAACAAAATCTATTCTAGAAAAGGAGGACTGTGCTTTATTGAACCATGTAAAACCAGGGTCTAATGGGCAAAAGCATTTTGCTGCATCCTTCAAGTGAGCATCTTTCACTATTATTTTTAACAATTTTCCTGATTCATCTAAATTCCGCTTCCTTTTATCAGCAGGTAACAATCCACAATTAAAATCTCCCGCCACTATTAGAGTTTTGTTGCTCACTAAAAGCAATCTTAAGTGTTCAAAAATATGTTCCCTCTCTGCACACGTTTGAGCCCCATAAATATTCACTAAACGAATTTCTGTTTCATGATACTTTATATCAACTGCTAACAAACGCCCTGGAATTATATCAGAAACAGATTTAACTTCAATATGAGGGTTTTTAAACAGAATCCCCAACCCTGCAGCCTTTTCTACATTTGATTCCGCCCACACAGATATCCCAACATTCCATTCCTTTTTTAAATTTGCATAATCATTTGAAAAGGAAATACTGCACTCTTGTAAAAATATAATATCGGCACTAATAGATTTAAGGTAACCAAAAACACTCTTTCTCTTATCAGTCCCTTTAATACCTCTAACATTTACAGAACATAAATTCAATATCATCATTGTATAAACAAGAATGACAGAAAAAAACCCAAACTTAATCATTTGTTTGTCCCTTTTTTTCCCCTTTCTTTTTCTCTCCCACGTTATGCCACTGATAGTCTCCTCTTGTGTTCTCAATATTATCCTTGTCTTTGATTGTATTGTTATCAGCTCCTTTATCTTTGTCTTTGTTTGTGGCAGCCATCTTGTCTTTGTCTTTGTCTTTGTTTGTGGCAGCCATCTTGTCTTTGTCTTTGTTTGTGGCAGCCATCTTGTCTTTGTCTTTGTTTGTGGCAGCCATCTTGTCTTTGTCTTTGTCTTTGTTTGTGGCAGCCATCTTGTCTTTGTCTTTGTCTTTGTTTGTGGCAGCCATCTTGTCTTTGTCTTTTCCCGTAGCAGCCACCTTTTCATTGTTATCTGACTCACCCTCTGCTACAACTGCTGGTTTCAAAAATACAGACACAGCAGAGAAAGTCTGCACATCTCCCTCCTCCAGAAATGTAGAGCCCTGAAATCAGTTCTTTCAATTTCCAGCCCCGAGTTGGAGTGTCTGGACTACTAATCACAGCCAGGCACTTTTTCTTGCTTCCCAATATGTGCAAGTAAATGCTCTCTTTCCTGATCGTGCACAACATCAGGGCAATATTAACACCCCAGACTTTCTTTTTTGTTTTAGCCACAGCCTGTTCTTCAGGCTTCCGCCACCGTCAGCTGTATTATCTCCATTTCATTATCACTGTTATCCTCCTCTGCAGAGACATCAGGCTCATTTTCCGAAAACTCTGAGCTATGCAGGTCCTCTTTAAGACTCCCGTCTTCATCCTGCTGTTACTCTGTTCTCTCTTTGCTGGCTTCCTCCTCCCTTTCAACATCCTGCTGTTGTGTTACTCTCTGTCCTTTAACTATATTGGTATACAAATCTGGGCAAGTTTTGAAAACATGGCCCTCTTCCCCCACACAGATTGCAATGTTTCCCTCATGGCAGAGAGCAGTTACATGCGGCCCTCCACAGTTCTTGCATTTAGTTACAGAACAACTCACAGCCAGGTGTCCCAGTTGTCCACAGTTACGACACAGCTTCGGCATCCCATTGTATACAACAAACCTACGAGCTGCCCCCAAAGTCACATTACTGGGAAGGTGACGCACCCCACCAATCCCCTCGGGATCCTTAAACAGTTGAATGAGCCACTGACGTGCTCCATTCCACACGCCATCCCTGTCCACAACTTTGCGGCTAGATGAAATAACTTTGCAGTATCTCTTAAGCCATGTTTCCACGTCATATTCATGAACAGACTCATTATAAAACTGTATAGTCACAACTTTAATCTCCTGGTCAGACAGAGGTTCAACCAAGAAATGTTTCAGAGGAAGTTCATTCTTTCTCATTCTATATCGTTGTAAGAACTTTTCCATTTTTTCAGAATTTACAAAACTTACATCAAAGCTTGCCTCAGTTCCAGGTCTCTTGATCAAACAGTTCAGGTCTTTTGGTGAAGTCTCCAACATCTTCTGGACAATCTTTCTACTGAAGTCGATTCTAGTTAGGTAATTCTCTTCAATTTTTCCGCACAATGTAAAACGAATAACATTGTGCCTGCGCACACCTGGTTGCATCGGCATCCCGACAGCTCCTGAAGAAAGCCCCTCCAAATCCCGGCAGAAGACGTCCTCCGAAGCAGGAATGCTTTATACTCTCTAGATAGTTTAGCAATTCTGTTGAAAAAAAACCTGCAGAAACGATCCCTGAAAGTATAGTCTTAACAAATACAGGGGAAAACAACTTCCCTACTCCCGGCATATATCACTGCAGTGATGGTGTCTGATTCAGGTTCCTTTCTAGTATAACACTTGTTCATAGTAATGTTAATAATTGCCAATGCGTTTCAAACACAAAATTCACATAATGAAATAACCACTCAATTAAAGTATAATGTAATACAAGAGAAGTTAAGTAACACCCAGGGTGCACCTCTCTATGAATTATTTAAAGAAACAACCAATCACCAATCTATCTAGCCGGGGGAGGTTTCAGTCCCCGCCCACCTGCATAGTAGTCAGGAGGAGGAAGGCTCTGGTGATTTCAAGGGTTTTGCTGCAAATATGTTTCTTACCCGTTAAGTGCCGGTGTCCTAATCTGAGGCTACGTTGTCATTTTTTAATATTATTTAAATGATATCTTACTCTAATTGGGTTAACCGTAACAGAAGTCTAGATGTAACGTATCAGATTACATAAACACACCTTGTCTTCAGATTGTTTAATAAAAATATGTATTGGTCCTCTATGGGTCGAGGCAGCGGTCCAGATAAGCGGCGTACCTGCCGTTTCTACACATTAACATTTACGAAATACACACACTAAATTGAAATGTAATAATACGAAGTCTTGCCTTCGGAGCAACACCATAGTTCTTTCAAGGTTCCATACACTCTAAAAAGTAAAGGTTCTAGTAAGAACCTTTTAGGGTTCCTGGAGTTGATACTGTGGAGGACCCTTTTAAGGTGCTTCAAAGAACCTTTTACTTGGGTTCCTTGAGGAACCTTACAAACAAGGATCTTTTAAGAACCTTTTAGGGTTCCTGGGGTTGATACTGTGGAGGAACCTTTTAAGGTGCTTGAAGAACCTTTTTTACTGGGGTTCCATGAGGAAAGACTAACTTTGGTTTATCATATTTTGCCTAGAATAATATTAAATATAATATTTTAAAAATATTATAAAGATAAAGTAGTATACAGTTTGAACACATTAGAAGCTGTTCAAGGATGCAAATTTTAATGACTAGGCTATATGAAAACTTTCTTGTGAAAAAAAACAACCAGCTAAAAACCATTATTTGATTTTTCCTGTCTTTATTTTGAACAAAGACAATAACGTTTGCAGACAGCATGTTAGTGTTCTGGTCAGCGAGAAGTACTGAATAACTGTTTGCACTGTTCGTGTTTGTTTTCAGCTCATTGAAAGATGACATTCTACAATGACATTTATCCATTTTACCCTCAACAAAGGATGCCCTTCATCTTCAACCTCAGCCAGCTCATAGTCATTCTGGTGTTTTTAGTCCTTGCTTGCAGTTTCCTTGTTATACTAACAGTAATTTCTAATAAGAAAATACTGTTGCCAGCTAAACCGACACATGCACCAAAATGTGAGTGTAACATCGATTATTTTGCTCCAGTTTCGGACTGCAAATGCATGTAATGAACTTCTTTTCCACTAGGCGTCGCTTAAAACACAATAATACACTGTTATTTAATATTCATAACCAGCTTTCCATACACTACAAACTTAAACTAGATAATATATCCTATCTTTATGTAATTTTTTTTTGTAATACATTCCACAATGTTAATAAATACAAATCATTTTGTTAACCATTTATAAAATGGCACAAACCACTCAGACTGTGTTTTCTTCCTCCACCCTCAAAAGAGAGCGGAACGGTCATCAATGATCAAGAACAGCTACAGTGAAGCAGCATTCAAGACCCGCTTTGCGCTCAGAAGAAAACACTGTAACTCCTCATCATGGTTAGCGAGACCAGACACTTTAGAAACGCATTTCACTAATAACAAACTATAGAAATGATCCCTGAAAGCATAGTCTTAACAAATACAGGGGAAAACAACTTCCCTACTCCCGGCATATATCACTGCAGTGATGGTGTCTGATTCAGGTTCCTTTCTAGTATAACACTTGTTCATAGTAATGTTAATAATTGCCAATGCGTTTCAAACACAAAATTCACATAATGAAATAACCACTCAATTAAAGTATAATGTAATACAAGAGAAGTTAAGTAACACCCAGGGTGCACCTCTCTATGAATTATTTAAAGAAACAACCAATCACCAATCTATCTAGCCGGGGGAGGTTTCAGTCCCCGCCCACCTGCATAGTATTCAGGAGGAGGAAGGCTCTGGTGATTTCAAGGGTTTTGCTGCAAATGTGTTTCTTACCCGTTAAGTGCCGTGTCCTAATCTGAGGCTACGTTGTCATTTTTAATATTATTTCAATGATATCTTACTCTAATTGGGTTAACCGTAACAGAAGTCTAGATGTAACGTATCAGATTACATAAACACACCTTGTCTTCAGATTGTTTAATAAAAATATGTATTGGTCCTCTATGGGTCGAGGCAGCGGTCCAGATAAGCGGCGTACCTGCCGTTTCTACACATTAACATTTACGAAATACACACACTAAATTGAAATGTAATAATACGAAGTCTTGCCTTCGGAGCAACACCATAGTTCTTTCAAGGTTCCATACACTCTAAAAAGTAAAGGTTCTAGTAAGAACCTTTTAGGGTTCCTGGAGTTGATACTGTGGAGGACCCTTTTAAGGTGCTTCAAAGAACCTTTTTACTTGGGTTCCCTTGAGGAACCTTACAAACAAGGATCTTTTAAGAACCTTTTAGGGTTCCTGGGGTTGATACTGTGGAGGAACCTTTTAAGGTGCTTCGAAGAACCTTTTTACTGGGGTTCCATGAGGAAAGACTAACTTTGGTTTATCATATTTTGCCTAGAATAATATTAAATATAATATTTTAAAAAATATTATAAAGATAAAGTAGTATACAGTTTGAACACATTAGAAGCTGTTCAAGGATGCAAATTTTAATGACTAGGCTATATGAAAACTTTCTTGTGAAAAAACAACCAGCTAAAAACCATTATTTGATTTTCCTGTCTTTATTTTGAACAAAGACAATAACGTTTGCAGACAGCATGTTAGTGTTCTGGTCAGCGAGAAGTACTGAATAACTGTTTGCACTGTTCCGTGTTTGTTTTCAGCTCATTGAAAGATGACATTCTACAATGACATTTATCCATTTTACCCTCAACAAAGGATGCCCTTCATCTTCAACCTCAGCCAGCTCATAGTCATTCTGGTGTTTTTAGTCCTTGCTTGCAGTTTCCTTGTTATACTAACAGTAATTTCTAATAAGAAAATACTGTTGCCAGCTAAACCGACACATGCACCAAAATGTGAGTGTAACATCGATTATTTTGCTCCAGTTTCGGACTGCAAATGCATGTAATGAACTTATTTTCCACTAGGCGTCGCTTAAAACACAATAATACACTGTTATTTAATATTCATAACCAGCTTTCCATACACTACACACTTAAACTAGATCATATATACTATCTTTATGAAACTTTCTTTTGTAATGCATTCCACAATGTTAATAAATACAAATCGTTTTGTTATCTTTTGTTTACCATTTATAAAATGGCACAAACCACTCAGACTGTGTTTTCTTCCTCCACCCTCAAAAGAGAGCGGAACGGTCATCAATGATCAAGAACAGCTACAGTGAAGCAGCATTCAAGACCCGCTTTGCGCTCAGAAGAAAACACTGTAACTCCTCATCATGGTTAGCGAGACCAGACACTTTAGAAACGCATTTCACTAATAACAAACTATAGAAATGATCCCTGAAAGTATAGTCTTAGCAAATACAAGGGAAAACAACTTCCCTACTCCCGGCATATATCACTGCAGTGATGGTGTCTGATTCAGGTTCCTTTCTAGTATAACACTTGTTCATAGTAATGTTAATAATTGCCAATGCGTTTCAAACACAAAATTCACATAATGAAATAACCACTCAATTAAAGTATAATGTAATACAAGAGAAGTTAAGTAACACCCAGGGTGCACCTCTCTATGAATTATTTAAAGAAACAACCAATCACCAATCTATCTAGCCGGGGGAGGTTTCAGTCCCCGCCCACCTGCATAGTATTCAGGAGGAGGAAGGCTCTGGTGATTTCAAGGGTTTTGCTGCAAATGTGTTTCTTACCCGTTAAGTGCCGGTGTCCTAATCTGAGGCTACGTTGTCATTTTTAATATTATTTCAATGATATCTTACTCTAATTGGGTTAACCGTAACAGAAGTCTAGATGTAACGTATCAGATTACATAAACACACCTTGTCTTCAGATTGTTTAATAAAAATATGTATTGGTCCTCTATGGGTCGAGGCAGCGGTCCAGATAAGCGGCGCACCTGCCGTTTCTACACATTAACATTTCTGAAATACACACACTAAATTGAAATGTAATAATACGAAGTCTTGCCTTCGGAGCAACACCATAGTTCTTTCAAGGTTCCATACACTCTAAAAAGTAAAGGTTCTAGTAAGAACCTTTTAGGGTTCCTGGAGTTGATACTGTGGAGGACCTTTTAAGGTGCTTCAAAGAACCTTTTTACTTGGGTTCCCTTGAGGAACCTTACAAACAAGGATCTTTTAAGAACCTTAAGGTTCTACTAAGAACCTTTAGGGTTCCTGGGGTTGATACTGTGGAGGAACCTTTTAAGGTGCTTCAAGAACCTTTTTTTACTGGGGTTCCATGAGGAAAGACTAACTTTGGTTTATCATATTTTGCCTAGAATAATATTAAATATAATATTTTAAAAATATTATAAAGATAAAGTAGTATACAGTTTGAACACATTAGAAGCTGTTCAAGGATGCAAATTTTAATGACTAGGCTATATGAAAACTTTCTTTGAAAAAAACAACCAGCTAAAAACCATTATTTGATTTTCCTGTCTTTATTTTGAACAAAGACAATAACGTTTGCAGACAGCATGTTAGTGTTCTGGTCAGCGAGAAGTACTGAATAACTGTTTGCACTGTTCCGTGTTTGTTTTCAGCTCATTGAAAGATGACATTCTACAATGACATTTATCCATTTTACCCTCAACAAAGGATGCCCTTCATCTTCAACCTCAGCCAGCTCATAGTCATTCTGGTGTTTTTAGTCCTTGCTTGCAGTTTCCTTGTTATACTAACAGTAATTTCTAATAAGAAAATACTGTTGCCAGCTAAACCGACACATGCACCAAAATGTGAGTGTAACATCGATTATTTTGTTCCAGT
This sequence comes from Huso huso, assembly GCA_036884735.1. Lineage (NCBI taxonomy): Eukaryota > Metazoa > Chordata > Actinopteri > Acipenseriformes > Acipenseridae > Huso > Huso huso. Next base: position 73,672 of record CM072712.1, on the reverse strand, counting down.
TTCGGACTGCAAATGCATGTAATGAACTTCTTTTCCACTAGGCGTCGCTTAAAACACAATAATACACTGTTATTTAATATTCATAACCAGCTTTCCATACACTACACACTTAAACTAGATCATATATACTATCTTTATGAAACTTTCTTTTGTAATGCATTCCACAATGTTAATAAATACAAATCGTTTTGTTATCTTTTGTTTACCATTTATAAAATGGCACAAACCACTCAGACTGTGTTTTCTTCCTCCACCCTCAAAAGAGAGCGGAACGGTCATCAATGATCAAGAACAGCTACAGTGAAGCAGCATTCAAGACCCGCTTTGCGCTCAGAAGAAAACACTGTAACTCCTCATCATGGTTAGCGAGACCAGACACTTTAGAAACGCATTTCACTAATAACAAAACTATAGAAATGATCCCTGAAAGTATAGTCTTAGCAAATACAAGGGAAAACAACTTCCCTACTCCCGGCATATATCACTGCAGTGATGGTGTCTGATTCAGGTTCCTTTCTAGTATAACACTTGTTCATAGTAATGTTAATAATTGCCAATGCGTTTCAAACACAAAATTCACATAATGAAATAACCACTCAATTAAAGTATAATGTAATACAAGAGAAGTTAAGTAACACCCAGGGTGCACCTCTCTATGAATTATTTAAAGAAACAACCAATCACCAATCTATCTAGCCGGGGGAGGTTTCAGTCCCCGCCCACCTGCATAGTATTCAGGAGGAGGAAGGCTCTGGTGATTTCAAGGGTTTTGCTGCAAATGTGTTTCTTACCCGTTAAGTGCGGTGTCCTAATCTGAGGCTACGTTGTCATTTTTTTAATATTATTTCAATGATATCTTACTCTAATTGGGTTAACCGTAACAGAAGTCTAGATGTAACGTATCAGATTACATAAACACACCTTGTCTTCAGATTGTTTAATAAAAATATGTATTGGTCCTCTATGGGTCGAGGCAGCGGTCCAGATAAGCGGCGTACCTGCCGTTTCTACACATTAACATTTACGAAATACACACACTAAATTGAAATGTAATAATACGAAGTCTTGCCTTCGGAGCAACACCATAGTTCTTTCAAGGTTCCATACACTCTAAAAAGTAAAGGTTCTAGTAAGAACCTTTTAGGGTTCCTGGAGTTGATACTGTGGAGGACCCTTTTAAGGTGCTTCAAAGAACCTTTTTACTTGGGTTCCCTTGAGGAACCTTACAAACATGGATCTTTTAAGAACCTTAAGGTTCTACTAAGAACCTTTTAGGGTTCCTGGGGTTGATACTGTGGAGGAACCTTTTAAGGTGCTTCGAAGAACCTTTTTACTGGGGTTCCATGAGGAAAGACTAACTTTGGTTTATCATATTTTGCCTAGAATAATATTAAATATAATATTTTAAAAAATATTATAAAGATAAAGTAGTATACAGTTTGAACACATTAGAAGCTGTTCAAGGATGCAAATTTTAATGACTAGGCTATATGAAAACTTTCTTGTGAAAAAAACAACCAGCTAAAACCATTATTTGATTTTCCTGTCTTTATTTTGAACAAAGACAATAACGTTTGCAGACAGCATGTTAGTGTTCTGGTCAGCGAGAAGTACTGAATAACTGTTTGCACTGTTCCGTGTTTGTTTTCAGCTCATTGAAAGATGACATTCTACAATGACATTTATCCATTTTACCCTCAACAAAGGATGCCCTTCATCTTCAACCTCAGCCAGCTCATAGTCATTCTGGTGTTTTTAGTCCTTGCTTGCAGTTTCCTTGTTATACTAACAGTAATTTCTAATAAGAAAATACTGTTGCCAGCTAAACCGACACATGCACCAAAATGTGAGTGTAACATCGATTATTTTGCTCCAGTTTCGGACTGCAAATGCATGTAATGAACTTCTTTTCCACTAGGCGTCGCTTAAAACACAATAATACACTGTTATTTAATATTCATAACCAGCTTTCCATACACTACACACTTAAACTAGATAATATATCCTATCTTTATGAAACTTTCTTTTGTAATACATTCCACAATGTTAATAAATACAAATCGTTTTGTTAACCATTTATAAAATGGCACAAACCACTCAGAATGTGTTTTCTTCCTCCACCCTCAAAAGAGAGCGGAACGGTCATCAATGATCAAGAACAGCTACAGTGAAGCAGCATTCAAGACCCGCTTTGCGCTCAGAAGAAAACACTGTAACTCCTCATCATGGTTAGCAAGACCAGACACTTTAGAAACGCATTTCACTAATAACAAACTATAGAAATGATCCCTGAAAGTATAGTCTTAACAAATACAGGGGAAAACAACTTCCCTACTCCCGGCATATATCACTGCAGTGATGGTGTCTGATTCAGGTTCCTTTCTAGTATAACACTTGTTCATAGTAATGTTAATAATTGCCAATGCGTTTCAAACACAAAATTCACATAATGAAATAACCACTCAATTAAAGTATAATGTAATACAAGAGAAGTTAAGTAACACCCAGGGTGCACCTCTCTATGAATTATTTAAAGAAACAACCAATCACCAATCTATCTAGCCGGGGAGGTTTCAGTCCCCCGCCCACCTGCATAGTATTCAGGAGGAGGAAGGCTCTGGTGATTTCAAGGGTTTTGCTGCAAATGTGTTTCTTACCCGTTAAGTGCCGGTGTCCTAATCTGAGGCTACGTTGTCATTTTTTAATATTATTTCAATGATATCTTACTCTAATTGGGTTAACCGTAACAGAAGTCTAGATGTAACGTATCAGATTACATAAACACACCTTGTCTTCAGATTGTTCAATAAAAATATGTATTGGTCCTCTATGGGTCGAGGCAGCGGTCCAGATAAGCGGCGTACCTGCCGTTTCTACACATTAACATTTACGAAATACACACACTAAATTGAAATGTAATAATAATAAGTCTTGCCTTCGAGCAACACCATAGTTCTTTCAAGGTTCCATACACTCTAAAAAAAGTAAAGGTTCTAGTAAGAACCTTTTAGGGTTCCTGGAGTTGATACTGTGGAGGACCCTTTTAAGGTGCTTCAAAGAACCTTTTACTTGGGTTCCTTGAGGAACCTGACAAACATGGATCTTTTAAGAACCTTAAGGTTCTACTAAGAACCTTTTAGGGTTCCTGGGGTTGATACTGTGGAGGAACCTTTTAAGGTGCTTCGAAGAACCTTTTTACTGGGGTTCCATGAGGAAAGACTAACTTTGGTTTATCATATTTTGCCTAGAATAATATTAAATATAATATTTTAAAAATATTATAAAGATAAAGTAGTATACAGTTTGAACACATTAGAAGCTGTTCAAGGATGCAAATTTTAATGACTAGGCTATATGAAAACTTTCTTGTGAAAAAAACAACCAGCTAAAAACCATTATTTGATTTTCCTGTCTTTATTTTGAACAAAGACAATAACGTTTGCAGACAGCATGTTAGTGTTCTGGTCAGCGAGAAGTACTGAATAACTGTTTGCACTGTTCCGTGTTTGTTTTCAGCTCATTGAAAGATGACATTCTACAATGACATTTATCCATTTTACCCTCAACAAAGGATGCCCTTCATCTTCAACCTCAGCCAGCTCATAGTCATTCTGGTGTTTTTAGTCCTTGCTTGCAGTTTCCTTGTTATACTAACAGTAATTTCTAATAAGAAAATACTGTTGCCAGCTAAACCGACACATGCACCAAAATGTGAGTGTAACATCGATTATTTTGCTCCAGTTTCGGACTGCAAATGCATGTAATGAACTTCTTTTCCACTAGGCGTCGCTTAAAACACAATAATACACTGTTATTTAATATTCATAACCAGCTTTCCATACACTACACACTTAAACTAGATCATATATCCTATCTTTATGAAACTTTCTTTTGTAATACATTCCACAATGTTAATAAATACAAATCGTTTTGTTAACCATTTATAAAATTGCACAAACCACTCAGACTTTGTTTTCTTCCTCCACCATCAAAAGAGAGCGGAACGGTCATCAATGATCAAGAACAGCTACAGTGAAGCAGCATTCAAGACCCGCTTTGCGCTCAGAAGAAAACACTGTAACTCCTCATCATGGTTAGCGAGATCAGACACTTTAGAAACGCATTTCACTAATAACAAACTATAGAAATGATCCCTGAAAGTATAGTCTTAACAAATACAGGGGAAAACAACTTCCCTACTCCCGGCATATATCACTGCAGTGATGGTGTCTGATTCAGGTTCCTTTCTAGTATAACACTTGTTCATAGTAATGTTAATAATTGCCAATGCGTTTCAAACACAAAATTCACATAATGAAATAACCACTCAATTAAAGTATAATGTAATACAAGAGAAGTTAAGTAACACCCAGGGTGCACCTCTCTATGAATTATTTAAAGAAACAACCAATCACCAATCTATCTAGCCTGGGGAGGTTTCAGTCCCCGCCCACCTGCATAGTATTCAGGAGGAGGAAGGCTCTGGTGATTTCAAGGGTTTTGCTGCAAATGTGTTTCTTACCCGTTAAGTGCCGGTGTCCTAATCTGAGGCTACGTTGTCATTTTTTAATATTATTTAAATGATATCTTACTCTAATTGGGTTAACCGTAACAGAAGTCTAGATGTAACGTATCAGATTACATAAACACACCTTGTCTTCAGATTGTTTAATAAAAATATGTATTGGTCCTCTATGGGTCGAGGCAGCGGTCCAGATAAGCGGCGTACCTGCCGTTTCTACACATTAACATTTACGAAATACACACACTAAATTGAAATGTAATAATACGAAGTCTTGCCTTCGGAGCAACACCATAGTTCTTTCAAGGTTCCATACACTCTAAAAAGTAAAGGTTCTAGTAAGAACCTTTTAGGGTTCCTGGAGTTGATACTGTGGAGGACCCTTTTAAGGTGCTTCAAAGAACCTTTTTACTTGGGTTCCCTTGAGGAACCTTACAAACAAGGATCTTTTAAGAACCTTTTAGGGTTCTACTAAGAACCTTTTAGGGTTCCTGGGGTTGATACTGTGGAGGAACCTTTTAAGGTGCTTCGAAGAACCTTTTTACTGGGGTTCCATGAGGAAAGACTAACTTTGGTTTATCATATTTTGCCTAGAATAATATTAAATATAATATTTTAAAAATATTATAAAGATAAAGTAGTATACAGTTTGAACACATTAGAAGCTGTTCAAGGATGCAAATTTTAATGACTAGGCTATATGAAAACTTTCTTGTGAAAAAAACAACCAGCTAAAACCATTATTTGATTTTCCTGTCTTTATTTTGAACAAAGACAATAACGTTTGCAGACAGCATGTTAGTGTTCTGGTCAGCGAGAAGTACTGAATAACTGTTTGCACTGTTCCGTGTTTGTTTTCAGCTCATTGAAAGATGACATTCTACAATGACATTTATCCATTTTACCCTCAACAAAGGATGCCCTTCATCTTCAACCTCAGCCAGCTCATAGTCATTCTGGTGTTTTTAGTCCTTGCTTGCAGTTTCCTTGTTATACTAACAGTAATTTCTAATAAGAAAATACTGTTGCCAGCTAAACCGACACATGCACCAAAATGTGAGTGTAACATCGATTATTTTGCTCCAGTTTCGGACTGCAAATGCATGTAATGAACTTCTTTTCCACTAGGCGTCGCTTAAAAACACAATAATACACTGTTATTTAATATTCATAACCAGCTTTCCATACACTACACACTTAAACTAGATAATATATCCTATCTTTATGAAACTTTCTTTTGTAATACATTCCACAATGTTAATAAATACAAATCGTTTTGTTAACCATTTATAAAATGGCACAAACCACTCAGACAGTGTTTTCTTCCTCCACCATCAAAAGAGAGTGGAACGGTCATGAATGATCAAGAACAGCTACAGTGAAGCAGCATTCAAGACCCGCTTTGCGCTCAGAAGAAAACACTGTAACTCCTCATCATGGTTAGCGAGACCAGACACTTTAGAAACGCATTTCACTAATAACAAACTATAGAAATGATCCCTGAAAGTATAGTCTTAACAAATACAGGGGAAAACAACTTCCCTACTCCCGGCATATATCACTGCAGTGATGGTGTCTGATTCAGGTTCCTTTCTAGTATAACACTTGTTCATAGTAATGTTAATAATTGCCAATGCGTTTCAAACACAAAATTCACATAATGAAATAACCACTCAATTAAAGTATAATGTAATACAAGAGAAGTTAAGTAACACCCAGGGTGCACCTCTCTATGAATTATTTAAAGAAACAACCAATCACCAATCTATCTAGCCGGGGGAGGTTTCAGTCCCCGCCCACCTGCATAGTATTCAGGAGGAGGAAGGCTCTGGTGATTTCAAGGGTTTTGCTGCAAATGTGTTTCTTACCCGTTAAGTGCCGGTGTCCTAATCTGAGGCTACGTTGTCATTTTTTAATATTATTTCAATGATATCTTACTCTAATTGGGTTAACCGTAACAGAAGTCTAGATGTAACGTATCAGATTACATAAACACACCTTGTCTTCAGATTGTTCAATAAAAATATGTATTGGTCCTCTATGGGTCGAGGCAGCGGTCCAGATAAGCGGCGTACCTGCCGTTTCTACACATTAACATTTACGAAATACACACACTAAATTGAAATGTAATAATACGAAGTCTTGCCTTCGGAGCAACACCATAGTTCTTTCAAGGTTCCATACACTCTAAAAGTAAAGGTTCTAGTAAGAACCTTTTAGGGTTCCTGGAGTTGATACTGTGGAGGACCCTTTTAAGGTGCTTCAAAGAACCTTTTTACTTGGGTTCCTTGAGGAACCTTACAAACAAGGATCTTTTAAGAACCTTTTAGGGTTCTACTAAGAACCTTTAGGGTTCCTGGGGTTGATACTGTGGAGGAACCTTTTAAGGTGCTTCAAGAACCTTTTTACTGGGGTTCCATGAGGAAAGACTAACTTTGGTTTATCATATTTTGCCTAGAATAATATTAAATATAATATTTTAAAAATATTATAAAGATAAAGTAGTATACAGTTTGAACACATTAGAAGCTGTTCAAGGATGCAAATTTTAATGACTAGGCTATATGAAAACTTTCTTGAAAAAAAAAAAACAACCAGCTAAAAACCATTATTTGATTTTCCTGTCTTTATTTTGAACAAAGACAATAACGTTTGCAGACAGCATGTTAGTGTTCTGGTCAGCGAGAAGTACTGAATAACTGTTTGCACTGTTCCGTGTTTGTTTTCAGCTCATTGAAAGATGACATTCTACAATGACATTTATCCATTTTACCCTCAACAAAGGATGCCCTTCATCTTCAACCTCAGCCAGCTCATAGTCATTCTGGTGTTTTTAGTCCTTGCTTGCAGTTTCCTTGTTATACTAACAGTAATTTCTAGTAAGAAAATACTGTTGCCAGCTAAACCGACACATGCACCAAAATGTGAGTGTAACATCGATTATTTTGCTCCAGTTTCGGACTGCAAATGCATGTAATGAACTTCTTTTCCACTAGGTGTCGCTTAAAACACAATAATACACTGTTATTTAATATTCATAACCAGCTTTCCATACACTACACACTTAAACTAGATAATATATCCTATCTTTATGAAACTTTCTTTTGTAATGCATTCCACAATGTTAATAAATACAAATCGTTTTGTTAACCATTTATAAAATGGCACAAACCACTCAGACTGTGTTTTCTTCCTCCACCCTCAAAAGAGAGCGGAACGGTCATCAATGATCAAGAACAGCTACAATGAAGCAGCATTCAAGACCCGCTTTGCGCTCAGAAGAAAACACTGTAACTCCTCATCATGGTTAGCAAGACCAGACACTTTAGAAACGCATTTCACTAATAACAAACTATAGAAATGATCCCTGAAAGAATAGTCTTAACAAATACAGGGGAAAACAACTTCCCTACTCCCGGCATATATCACTGCAGTGATGGTGTCTGATTCAGGTTCCTTTCTAGTATAACACTTGTTCATAGTAATGTTAATAATTGCCAATGCGTTTCAAACACAAAATTCACATAATGAAATAACCACTCAATTAAAGTATAATGTAATACAAGAGAAGTTAAGTAACACCCAGGGTGCACCTCTCTATGAATTATTTAAAGAAACAACCAATCACCAATCTATCTAGCCGGGGGAGGTTTCAGTCCCCGCCCACCTGCATAGTATTCAGGAGGAGGAAGGCTCTGGTGATTTCAAGGGTTTTGCTGCAAATGTGTTTCGTTAATGTTAAGTGCCGGTGTCCTAATCTGAGGCTACGTTGTCATTTTTTAATATTATTTAAATGATATCTTACTCTAATTGGGTTAACCGTAACAGAAGTCTAGATGTAACGTATCAGATTACATAAACACACCTTGTCTTCAGATTGTTTAATAAATATATGTACTGGTCCTCTATGGGTCGAGGCAGCGGTCCAGATAAGCGGCATACCTGCCGTTTCTACACATTAACATTTACTTAAATACACACACTAAATTGAAATGTAATAATACGTAAGTCTTGCCTTGAGCAACACCATAGTTCTTTCAAGGTTCCATACACTCTAAAAAGTAAAGGTTCTAGTAAGAATTTTAGGGTTCCTGGAGTTGATACTGTGGAGGACCCTTTTAAGGTGCTTCAAAGAACCTTTTACTTGGGTTCCCTTGAGGAACCTTACAAACAAGGATCTTTTAAGAACCTTAAGGTTCTACTAAGAACCTTTTAGGGTTCCTGGGGTTGATACTGTGGAGGAACCTTTTAAGGTGCTTCAAGAACCTTTTACTGGGGTTCCATGAGGAAAGACTAACTTTGGTTTATCATATTTTTCCTAGAATAATATTAAATATAATATATTAAAAAATATTATAAAGATAAAGTAGTATACAGTTTGAACACATTAGAAGCTGTTCAAGGATGCAAATTTTAATGACTAGGCTATATGAAAACTTTCTTGTGAAAAAACAACCAGCTAAAAACCATTATTTGATTTTCCTGTCTTTATTTTGAACAAAGACAATAACGTTTGCAGACAGCATGTTAGTGTTCTGGTCAGCGAGAAGTACTGAATAACTGTTTGCACTGTTCCGTGTTTGTTTTCAGCTCATTGAAAGATGACATTCTACAATGACATTTATCCATTTTACCCTCAACAAAGGATGCCCTTCATCTTCAACCTCAGCCAGCTCATAGTCATTCTGGTGTTTTTAGTCCTTGCTTGCAGTTTCCTTGTTATACTAACAGTAATTTCTAGTAAGAAAATACTGTTGCCAGCTAAACCGACACATGCACCAAAATGTGAGTGTAACATCGATTATTTTGCTCCAGTTTCGGACTGCAAATGCATGTAATGAACTTCTTTTCCACTAGGCGTCGCTTAAAACACAATAATACACTGTTATTTAATATTCATAACCAGGTTTCCATACACTACACACTTAAACTAGATAATATATCCTATCTTTATGAAACTTTCTTTTGTAATACATACCACAATGTTAACAAATACAAATCGTTTTGTTATCTTTTGTTTACCATTTATAAAATGGCACAAACCACTCAGACTGTGTTTTCTTCCTCCACCCTCAAAAGAGAGCGGAACGGTCATCAATGATCAAGAACAGCTACAGTAAAGCAGCATTCAAGACCCGCTTTGCGCTCAGAAGAAAACACTGTAACTCCTCATCATGGTTAGCGAGACCAGACACTTTAGAAACGCATTTCACTAATAACAAACTATAGAAATGATCCCTGAAAGTATAGTCTTAACAAATACAGGGGAAAACAACTTCCCTACTCCCGGCATATATCACTGCAGTGATGGTGTCTGATTCAGATTCCTTTCTAGTATAACACTTGTTCATAGTAATGTTAATAATTGCCAATGCGTTTCAAACACAAAATTCACATAATGAAATAACCACTCAATTAAAGTATAATGTAATACAAGAGAAGTTAAAAAACACCCAGGGTGCACCTCTCTATGAATTATTTAAAGAAACAACCAATCACCAATCTATCTATCGGGAGGTTTCAGTCCCCACCCACCTGCATAGTATTCAGGAGGAGGAAGGCTCTGGTGATTTCAAGGGTTTTGCTGCAAATGTGTTTCTTGGGATTAAGTGCCGGTGTCCTAATCTGAGGCTACGTTGTCATTTTTTAATATTATTTAAATGATATCTTACTCTAATTTCGTAACAGAAGTCTAGATGTAACGTATCAGATTACATAAACACACCTTGTCTTCAGATTGTTTAATAAAAAATATGTATTGGTCCTCTATGGGTCGAGGCAGCGGTCCAGATAAGCGACGTACCTGCCTGTTTCTACACATTAACATTCTGTAAAATACACACACTAAATTGAAATGTAATAATACGAAGTCTTGCCTTCGAGCAACACCATAGTTCTTTCAAGGTTCCATACACTCTAAAAAGTAAAGTTTCTAGTAAGAACCTTTTAGGGTTCCTGGAGTTGATACTGTGGAGGACCCTTTTAAGGTGCTTCAAAGAACCTTTTTACTTGGGTTCCCTTGAGGAACCTTACAAACAAGGATCTTTTAAGAACCTTAAGGTTCTACTAAGAACCTTTTAGGGTTCCTGGGGTTGATACTGTGGAGGAACCTTTTAAGGTGCTTCGAAGAACCTTTTTACTGGGGTTCCATGAGGAAAGACTAACTTTGGTTTATCATATTTTGCCTAGAATAATATTAAATATAATATTTTAAAAAATATTATAAAGATAAAGTAGTATATAGTTTGAACACATTAGAAGCTGTTCAAGGATGCAAATTTTAATGACTAGGCTATATGAAAACTTTCTTGTGAAAAAAACAACCAGCTAAAAACCATTATTTGATTTTCCTGTCTTTATTTTGAACAAAGACAATAACGTTTGCAGACAGCATGTTAGTGTTCTGGTCAGCGAGAAGTACTGAATAACTGTTTGCACTGTTCCGTGTTTGTTTTCAGCTCATTGAAAGATGACATTCTACAATGACATTTATCCATTTTACCCTCAACAAAGGATGCCCTTCATCTTCAACCTCAGCCAGCTCATAGTCATTCTGGTGTTTTTAGTCCTTGCTTGCTGTCGCAAGTGACGCTGAATCAGCTAGGCTGGTCAGTAAAATATTGACTCCTTTTGCATGGAGGATCTCAGTAGCCACAGCTGTTGGTTCATCATTTGAATCAGATTCAGTTGTATTGTGTCTACCAACTGATGATGTGAGGCAGAACAGTAATTGGATACCAGAAAATATGAATAACAGTGAGTTTTGTCCTCCTTCAGTGTTCTGGATGGAAGGCGTACCTCGCAAAGTGACTCTGTGCAAACAAAAGGAAATATAAAGAAATAATATTTACAGCTAAACGTGTCCAAGTATCTTGTAGGTACGAAGTGAGGAAGATGGCGTCTCACACCTGTGATGCTAAACTTTGGATAAAGGGGCCTGTTGTCGTTTTTGCGGAACCAACCAGAGCTGAACCCGGCACAGAAGTTGAATCCTGCTGGGAACGCTGGGATACGCAGGACATGGACTAGGCAATTTTAAATATGGAATGTATTATAAAATGAAGTGTCAAAGATATTAGGAAGGATAGAGAAAGAGTATCCTTGTACCACCAGTAGATGGCTCTCTTGCTCCATGAAATAGGTCAGTCTACATATGGTTCTAATTGAACATTTAGTAATCTGAGAATTTTTAAATATATATATAATGAACGATTTACCACTAGTATATCTTCTCTTCAGAAAGAATGACGCTTGATAAGAAGCACTATTCCGGCTAAAAGTGAACGTTAATTTACAAATTTATGTCAAGAAAAACACAAGATAAGAAGAGACTCTTTATGACCAAAAGATTAACTAACAATCCAGAGGTCTTGAGAAAAAATCCTGTCTCGGCTGGATTTTGTATGAACAAAGAAGAAGGGTCATACTGGCCTATATTTGGATTTAAATCCTAAAAGGGATTCACCAAAATAATATTATAGCAATTGATAAACAGAGGTAAATTAATTGAAAGATTATCTTATAATGAAACAGGTTCATTGCTAATTGAAACTGTTTATAGTTCATAACAGTTATTTCATAAGATTAATAATATGTTTTAAGTATTTGCTATAATGAGAAAACATATTATTTAAAACTGACAAGTATTATTGCTTGTTCACGACTTTGCTGTAGTGATAAGAAGATTAAAACCTGGAGCAGTATTAGATTTACTTAAATGGGAAAATGGTACAAGTTTATTCTTCTTTCTATTGAACAATAAGACTTCTAGACATTATGATATCCATTGAAGTATAGAAGTTAAAAGGTGTTGTGTTATGTTTTTGTGTTAAGTTTGTAATAATATACTATAATGTACCTTGTTATTAATCCACTATAATATTGTCTAATGATGTTAGATGGATTCCTTATAATGTGGTGATTTGAAACTGCTACAGTGAAACCAGGGCCTCTCTTCTTATCTAGAAAGAGGAATATCCTTGGGTTCCACTTCAGCAGAGCTGCAAGCCTCATAGAGATGGAGTTAGTGGTTTAGTACTGATAAGTAAATGTCTTGAAATAATATGCACAACTCATGGCTTAATGGACAGGTCATATATTTAATAAAGTGCTTTGCACAGACTCTGACCTTGGAAAAAAACAAGAGACTGTGGAAACTGCTAGCAGTAACATATTCCCAGAGAGGTACAGGTCAGAGCCTGGTCAGTGCATCTCTTAATGGATAAATAATTGTAATGAAAACTATTACCACTTAAACTTAGTGAAACTAAATGACTTGAATATTGTATGAGACAAACTTTTGTCAAATACTCTGTTAGACAATGGTATATGGAATCAAAACTGACTCATTAACAAAATGATGAAACAATATGAAGATAAAAGAAACACATACCTTTAATTTAGCATAATATAATCACTTAGAAGATGATGTCACATATTAAGAACATCTCTCATATATAACACATATAAAATTAGTGTTTTGCATGCAGTAGTGTTTTTATATTATATTATAAACCAAGATCCTGGGAACCTTGGGTCACTTAACTTTTCAGATAAAGGAGGGCTCGGAGGAAAGCAAAAGAAATGAGATCATAGCTTTGGAGTTAGACAAGAAATGAGATATTGAATTTATTGAGTACATGACACCTATTAATTCTGAAAAGTTAGTCCGGATCTTTGAAAACTATTATTTGTAAAATGGATAAGAACTGTCCCACCTGATTAATGATTGGATTTAATTGAGGCGTCCCATGTATTCCAATGAGACAAAAAACCTATAAAACTCCAGAGTAATTTCAATGGAGTACCACACTCATCCCAGACAGGGTAAGGTGGTCCATCTTCTGCAAACCAAAAACACAATTGAACTGATTTAACTCAGTTTAATTTGCCTGGTGAAGACAGTCATATCCTTTTACGATCTATATTAAAGGGTAAGCATTAATCAATTATTATTTTATCTCACATGTATTGCATGTATTGCTATAAGGGACTCACGCTATGTTTAGAAGATAGGAGAACATTTGTTGAACGTGCTGAAAAGAGGCTACTGGGTGTATTTAGTGTCGTGGTCGTGGCCAGGCCTGCCGGCTGCACGAATACATAAAGATGTATTAAAGTGTTAACGTTAATATCTGTTAAGACACTGGACTGCCCAGAACGTCTGTCAGCTGGGGATATGAAGTAGCCTGTAGCTACTCAATCCAATATTTAACTGTTAATAAACCGAAGGAGTACTGGCCATACTCTGATTCGTAAAAACACTTTAGATACATGAGTCTGTCAATTTCTTGGGTACTATATTGGTCATCCGAATATACTGCGGGTCCAGAGCACGAACTATATCCCACTAGGAGTAATAACATCTCTGTCCTCCTAACGTCTCCCCTGAGATAAGAGTGTGTGCTGAGCAAATAAAAAGAGTACGTAAAGAAATCTGAACACGCGGATTTCGTGACATTTGGCGCCCTGCACGTGGGGCCCGCAGATAAATACTCCGTATGACTAATCAAGAAATTGTTTTTTTATTTTAATTTTTTATCTTTATATCGACCTATGTACAATTAAAATAGTTTAACGTTTTATAACGAATATTTAAACCGTTTAAACATTTTAATTCCATAACGTAATTTTGTAAGGTAAATTGCGTATTGGCATTTAAAATCCGGAAACCCAACGTCATGCTACGCCTCCCCAAACGCGGTGACGTTACCCGTGCACAAACCTTCCGGTACTAAAGTCTAGCAAATACGAGAGGAAAAAGAACAGGCTATTATAGATAAATAATAGCTTAGGTTAATTGGAAACGTCTATAAAAGGAAAACGACTCAGGAACTCCTTGCAATGGACGACAATGTGGAAGATAGGGAAAAATAGTTATAGATAATATATATGAGTATGAATAATATGGATAAAATTAAAGATGAAAATACAGTCAGAAGTAGGGGAAGAGACTGCTAATAAAAAATTGAGTATGTGGAAGAAAGCTGTTACTTGCCTTAAATAGGTCCAAAGAAAAAAAAAAGAAAAGTAAATTAGCAAGCAAAGGAATAAATCTGATGAAGAAAGCTGCAAGAGAAAACTCAGTAACTCTGCCTTGAGAAGCTGCAGCTAGCAGAGAGAGAGAGAGGAGAGCACCAGCTCCACCCACTAATTCATGTGACTTGCGATCAGGTCCTAAGGAGAGTAGGATACAAGCACAGAAAGGAACTACCTCTGAAAAACTCAGAGCGCTGAATACGTTAGATCACCGATAATCCATTGGCTGTTTGAAGCTATGATGGAGGGGGTGTGTCTAGAGCCCTGTCTGATGCAGGCGGGTTAAGAATTCAGAAAGAAAATTACGATTGGATTAGAAAAAAAAAAGTAAAGTTAGAAGTGAGGATGTAGATGTAATTGCAACCAGTTTGTTACATGCATTTCATTTGCTATGATTCATGTAGTCCTACAGAAGGGAATGCTGAATTTAGTCAAATTAATTAAAGCAGTGCTAGCAGCATTGATACAGCCTCTGCTTGTAATGCAAGTAAGGAATGTTAAGGAGAGAGAGCTCACAGACTGCACCAACTCGTATGTATAATGAGGAGGGGTTCTTGCAGAGCCCAGCGAGCAGGAATGCACAGAGAGCAGACCTAAAATAACATAGAGTGTATGGCAAGCCAAATTATCATTTAGAGATATCTCTAATTGCATTTTAAGATATCTTGAAATATTTAGAGATATCTGTAAAACATTTCAAGATATCTCAAATTGAATTCCAGATATCTTTAATTGTGCAGTTTTTAAGATATCTAAAATTAATTTAAAGATATCTGTAAATCAATTTGAGATATCTGAAAATGAAATAAAGATATCTCAAATTGATTTACAGATATCTTTAAATACTATGGAAACCATATGGATTGTGCTAGCATGTACGTAAACTGTCATTTAGAGATATCTTAAAATGAGGGTTTTAAAGATATCTCTAAATCATTTAAAGATATCTCGAAATAACTTCCTGTTCATTTAAAGATATCTTTAAATGTTTGAAGATATCTTCAAATAACTTCCTGTTCATTTAAAGATATCTCTAAATCATTTGAAGATATCTTCAAATAACTTCCTGTTCATTTAGAGATATCTCTAAATCATTTAGAGATATCTCTAAATATCTTCCTGTTCATTTGAAGATATCTTCAAATGGACAGGAAGTCCATTGAAAACATAGAGCATTTTCACAGGAAGTCATTTCGAGATATCTTGAAATAACTTCCTGTTCATTTGAAGATATCTTCAAATGATTTAGAGATATCTCTAAATGAACAGGAAGTTATTTCGAGATATCTCTAAATGATTTAGAGATATCTCTAAATAAACGGGAAGTTATTTGAAGATATCTTCAAATGATTTACAGATATCTTTAAATGAACAGGAAGTTATTTGAAGATATCTTCAAATGATTTACAGATATCTTTAAAACCCTCATTATAAGATATCTCTAAATGACAGTTTGGCGCACCATGCTAGCCACATCCACATATTATTTAAAGATATCTCTAAATCATTTGAAGATATCTTCAAATAACGTCCTGTTCATTTAAAGATATCTCTAAATCATTTGAAGATATCTTCAAATGAACAGGAAGCCATTTCAAGATATCTCGAAATAACTTCCTGTGAAAATGCTCTATGTTTTGAATGGACTTCCGGTCTATTTAGAGATATCTCCAAATGAACAGGAAGTTATTTGAAGATATCTTCAAATGATTTAGAGATATCTCTAAATGAACAGGAAGTTATTTAGAGATATCTCTAAATGATTTACAGATATCTCGAAATAAACAGGAAGTGTGTACCTTACGTTTGTTTTTGTTAATAAACGTACGCCATTTGCATTTGGAGGCATCACTGTTATAATTCTAACAACGAAGTGAAGATTGTATTTTTTTTATTTAAACCTCATTACTTTTTTGTACTGGAAAAAAAGGTAAGTACATGAATAGTACCGCTATTTATGTTTATTTATGATTTATGACAGAAAAAATAATCGTGTAGTACAGTATAACTTAGGCGCGTGGGGATGTGCTTATGTGTAAGGTACAAAAAACGTTCAACGAGATAAATGATTTTAGAACAAAGAATTAGTTAAGGTTTTTGTGTAAAAGAAAAAAAAAAAAAAAAGCCTAATGAAAATATAACGTGAGACCATCTGTATACTTGATTAGAAGTTAAGCGTGCAAACTTCATACAAAACAGGTACAATTATCGTTGGGTTCAATATATTATTATGTGTGTATGTTGTGGCAGCTTGACATTGAGTCGCTATTTATGTGACTGCGAGCTAATGGAGAATATTAGAACATAATTGCGTTGCAGATATGACATGTTAATTCAGACTGGTCGCGCACCACTTGCAATATGTTCTTCGTTGCGATCTGGAAGCTTTTCCGACTGTTGTTGGGGGTGAGGGGTCATTAACAACATATAGGACAACATATAGGTTTCACATTTACACAATGAATAGTAATTATGCGACCTTTATGTAAATTGCACTTGTGTCCAGCTGTCGGAAAGCATCAAAAAAGTTTTTGATTTTCTTATGGAAACAAAAACAGGTTAAAACAGGTAGCGAGTTTCGCACAGTGGGAAGACGCTTTTGATATTCGGGCAACAGGTCGTGCGCAACGCCGCAAGACATATTTTCTTTTCATGTCCCTCCCCGGCTCCGTGCTTCTTTTCCGATACTGTGACTGTTTTCAACCTATCAGCATTTCACTTATAGGCTACTAATCATTAACAGATATATAATTAAAATATCTGTACTGTGAATGATACAGTAATGTGTGTGGTTATTCAGAGCACTACGTTCTTTTGTGGGTGTTTATTATGTAACTTTATATAACCCTTTGTAAATATTCACAGCATTATTTGATTACAGAGGTCTGCCTCATGACAGGTGAAAGAGAGCAGGTACACGGGGTTTTAACCCGCGCCCTGTCATCAGTTCGCCAAGCGGAATCTGAATTGAGGTCTCATACAACTGACGATATAGATGATTTTGATGCAGCCTCTTTTGTCAGTGAAACAAGGGCCTTGTTTAGAAGTAGATCTGTGGACTCATCACAAAGGACAGGTAACATAAAACATAAAGAAAATATGTTATATTACCAACCTGCTTTACGCCAGCCAGTTATTTTTCTAAATGTAGGCCATAATAGCCTTTTTTTATTATTAATCTTAATGTTAATGATCATTTAAGTACGTTTTCATTTTCTTTTTTACAGTGTCATACATCATTTAATATTTGACAGAAAAAAGGGATAGAATATCTAATGACACTGCTTTTATTCCTTTTCTGCTGCTACCTTGTTACTATAAAGCAACACAGATGTCCTCATATTTAGAATGGTGCTAAGTAATTTATGTTAGTTATTTAAAAGTATTTTTAATGTTAATAAGGTAATTTTCTTTTATTTCGTATCAACTTTGATTTTGTGTGAACCTTTTTTCTGCTCTCCATTACTTCTAGAATAATATTCAATGTTGACTATCTGAAGTTAGAATTCTTATCCCTGATTTTTATGCCTTCTGTACTTTTAGCTGTTTCTTTCATTCTTTCTTTCTTTCTTTCTTTCTTGGAAATTGGAAACTAATGTAGGAAAGACAGGCAGAAAAAAAGGACGGCAAAGGGGACATTTATGGAAGACTCATTTTTTCTTACTGCAAAAGAACAATGAAGAATTTGTACCACCACCGTCTGAACTATCAAGACTGACAAGAAATGGATTAGGTAGGTTACGTATTCTCCTAATGATAACCCTTCCAGTGTTTAATGTGCATTTTATTTTTTACTATTTAAAAAAAAAAAAAAAAAGCGTACAGATTAAAACCATGCATTTTATTTGCAAATGTTATGTTACACAATAAAATTTATATATTTTAATCAAACCACTGATTGTTTCTCCATTGTTTATGTTGCTGTAGGAGTTCCTAAATGTGAACAACCTGCTACCAATGAAAGATATGGTTCAAAATCTACTGTTCAGCGAAGCTGGAGTTTAAGACAGTTAGAGAATTTTGTGCAAGATAGTTTTCCTGACGTTCCTTTGCATCTAACTGGCTTTACCTTTGCAAAGGCAGAGAAGGGTCGGCGTCTTAGTAAGCTAAACATAACGTCTGCAGCTGACCTACAAACCAAGATAGGAAAAGGAAAGATTTTTTATAGTTCCTAATCGTGATATACCATTGCCAATTGAGGTAGGTCAGTTTATTCTTTATGACAGATGGATCTTTACTACAGATGGATCGAGTTTTTTTTTAGATTAAATCAAAATACAATAATAGAAGCTTAAATAGTGTGCATATATATATAGACAAAGAGACAGACATACATATGCCTACATACATACATATCCGAAATCTCTGCTTAATTTAAATGTACAGCTATAGCCAAAAGTTTCTGCATCACCTAGAATTTCAGGATTGATTGAGATTATATTTATCAATTAAACTACTTTACAAAAACTGAGGATGTTTTCTTAAGAAGCTATAAAGATTTATACTGCAGTGCAATTCATCATACAGAGATTCGCCTAGTTTAAATTCACTACATATGTGATTCCTACCAATTTTGCAAATGTAAATAAAACTAAAGGCCAGTGTATTTGATCAGTCTATTACAGTGGTCTGTTAGTAAATAGTTATACTTTGATAGAACTAGTTTTAATTGCAATATATTTTCTTAAGTCTAATATATGTCACTTCTCGGCTGGTTGCCATAAACACAAAGTTTAAATCGGCATTAAAACACATGCTTTTTAAAATAATGTATTATTGCATTATTTAAGAAACACACTTGCAAATTGTATTTAACTTTGTTCTTTATCTCATGATGTGTGTTCAGTTATGTGTTTGTTTTATGTCTCAATAAATGTGAATTGTAACCTGCTGTAAATCCCCATTAAACCTCTCAAGTAAGAGTTCTTATTGCTCACTGTAGCAGGATAGCATCAATAAGGAGACTCGGAGCCCAGGAAGCTGCAGTTTAAAGCACCGGTGCACACATTTATTAACACAAAGAAGTGTCAGTAAGAAAATAAACAAGCACAAGTGCCAAAATAAAAGGTTAAACAAAGCTATTCTGAAGTCAGACTTGGCATTCCCATCCCTGACCAAGTGCCACACAATACCACCTCAAACACACCTAAACACCTTTCCCCAAACAAAGGATCTCACTTCCTTATATAACATGTGGCTGGAGCCTAATTAACCATTAATCATTCAATTAAGGCTCCAGCCACATTCTCACATGTATTATGGATTTTAACCCCTTCCCTGCCAACCCTATATTTGCACCACAGACACACACAACATTTATCCTAAGGTTTAAAACAAATCTATGTCAATCAATACAAACATACAAGAGTACAAATAGGAAATTGCATGAGTTTTCCTCATTAGCTATGGATTTTTGTTTGTATTATTCAGAGAACAGAAGGAAGGATGTTAAATGAAAGCCGTCAAGTAACAGCAGGAAGCAATGCATCAGTGACCCAATTGCAAGTTCAGGAGCAGGTAGATAGGACCTCTACAGAAGAACAAATGACTGGATAGCTTCATAAATAATTATCTTATTTATATTTGTACTATGAAACCACAGGCCATTGTATCATACAACTGCTAAATAAAGAATGTGCTACTATTGTATGCCCAATGCTAAGGTGTAGGAACCAGTTCATCTTGTGGGTGCAGTATGACATTAATGATCAGTACAGTCTTATGTTAACTTTACATTCATTGAGCAGAATTGGCTTTTAGCTCTGCCAAAAGGTTGTCATGTACTTAAATTGGTGAATATTTAGTAGTGTTCATTGCTATTTTTTCCAGGTGCATATACAAGAATTGTCAAATGGAAATATTGGTACAAGGACTTCAGAAAATCCCATTGTAGAAGACTACCACCAAAAGAGAAAATGAGGTACAGTCATAGTTTTTGTTCCTTCACTTAGGAGTCCATACACATTAAAGGAGTCTTGTTACACAATGTGTTTCTAATTTGTGTTCATTTACTGGAAAAGTAATGATTCAATTTTTTAGGTTATGCAACAACATGCTACCAATGCAATGGCTGATCTTCTAGAAAATGAAACATCAGAAAACATCCCACAAAGGGCAGCTGAAGTAGGATAACTATATTGCTTATATTGCTTAATTGGTCTATTGTGCTTATTTATGTAATATATCAGTGTTTGCAAAGCCCTTGTCTGGTCAGTTTGGTGGGCTTTAAATGCAGTTATTGTTTTAAACCAGATCAGCAGTGATGTATTGCCCCAAAACATGATCTGATTTTATATGTTCACCAGGTCTTTGCAAAACCAGTTACTTTGGTGCTGGATGTTCCATCTGAAATGAGCTGCCAAAAAACATTTCTCTTAGGGGCAAACAGATACCTGTAGACATTTTCATTTTAAGGAGAGGTAGTTCAAATACTATTTTTACACAAAGAATGCATTTCTGTTTATATAGATTCTGGACATTGAGCAACTATTTCAGGCTGATAGCTTTGAAAATGAACTGATTGCAGCTGGCCAATCACAGGTATCAGGTTATTCACTTACTATTGATGAATAGATTCACTATGCGATGACTATGGAACCAGTGCAAACAATAAAGTGAAGTCATTTTTAATAACACCTTAGAACTTCTTGGAATGAACATTGTACTCTGCAGTCATCATGATGTCATCCTCCAGAATTCTTAGAAAATTGCAATACTGTAGACAAGTTGTTTTTTTATGTAGCTGCAAAATCCTGTAATTGATTATATATATATATATATATATATATATATATATATATATATATATATATATATATATATATATATATATATATAATTTGGCATACTTCAAGCACTCAGTCTTTTATTCTAATTATACTCTTTATATATATTTTATAACTAGTTTCAATTATCAGAATGGACTACTCATCCATCAACGCCTCCACCACTACCTTTCTCATATGTAAATGCTGACACACCAACAGTAAGTGTACTGCTGGAACAAAGATACAAAGACCCTTTCCTGGCTGGACTCCTCCCTGGGAGAACAGGAAGAAGCACTCCAATGACTTGTAACCTGACCTCTGATTGATCAACCTAAGTTGAAACTACAGATACAAGAGAGCTGCTGTGGATGTACTGTTTTTTAGGTAAGGAAAATAATTGCTATCATACGCTTCATTCAGTATTTTACTAAAATATTCTTTTCCAAGCATGAAAATCTTTAAAGACTGAAAAGCATATATCTTTTTTTTATTAAGCCTCTTTTTTAAAAAAATTGCAGACAGCTAATGTGTTGTAGCTAGATGTGGTGGTCTTTGTTTAACAGGAATCATTTTATCTACATTTTGGAATGCTTAATGCAAATATTATTATTATTATTATTATTATTATTATTATTATTATTATTATTACAGTAGTAGTATTTTTACTTGAAGTTCAAAGGATGTATTCTTAGAACTACACATCTAACTACATTAGTTTGTCTGCAATTTCAAAAAGAAAGCTTAATAAAAAATGCATTTCAAAGTCTTTCAAGATTATTCTGTTTGGAAAATAATATTTCAGTAAAATACTGAATGAAGAGTGTGATGGCAATAATTTTACTTACCTAAAAACAGATCCACAACAGCTCTCTTGCATCTGTAGTTTGAAAATGGAGGACAGACTAATAGCACATTAACAGCAACTCCTCTGCATCTGTAGTTTCAGCAGAGCAATAGGACTTCAACCTAAGGTGGCCAATCACAGGTCATGTTACCAATGTCATTGGAGAGCATCTTCCTGTCCTGCCAGTAAAGGTTTGTGGTGCCAACATGTTTTAATTAAAAGTGCTGTTTTAATGTTTTGAAAATCTACAGAAAAGTTACAAACCTTTCTGCTATTGCTTGGAAGGCAAGAAACAAAATGTTTGTTACGGCCTGAGTGTTTTTAGTTTTTGAAAAATGTATTTTATAATTCGGTGTTCATAAGTTATTGATTAATGTTTTCATGCAAAATATTATATTTAGCTTAGTCTTTGTTTAAACTATGTAATAATTTTCAGCGCACTCATAAGATAATTCATTTTGAAATGGCTTTGCTCAAGTATATTACATTTGAAGTTTTTTATGTTGTTACTGTTATGGTATAAGCTTTTGTTGTTTCCCAGGTTAATAATTGTGTTGCCAGAACTTTAAACCTCTCCATTATTGCTGGATTGTCTTCCATGCTAATACATACAGTATATTGAATTCAAAGAAATTGATTGGATGAAAAGAATGGTTAAGGTATTTTAATGAGAGGTTTTAATTTCAGTATTTTCTGCAATGTTACATATTAGATATTTTCTCTAATATTTCTCTCCCATAAGGTTCAGCTCCACCAGTCTCTTTTGGGAGAAAAGGAGCAGGAGCTTGAAAGAGGTATGTATTTTTTTTTTTTTTTAACTCAGTTAGAACTCATTATTCGGCAACTCTAAAATTGCAGTTTAGGAACACTGCCAAACTGACCTTTTTTGACTAAAAATTATGTTATATTACCGTATTAAACTTTAGTTTATGAAACTGCACGTAATTAAAAAAAAAATGAAAGAACGAAACCCTCGGTGAGGTAGAGACTGCACTGGGTGATAATCCATACATCGTAAGAGGCTCTTGGGTGTGTATTTCATGTTCACTATAGTGATCTCTTCAAGAAACACGGTGTCTCTCACAATTGAGATGCCATGATAGTGGATATTTTAATAACATTCAGCATATTTCTGCAAAATATGAAAGTTGAGGAATGAAAGGTACAACTTACTGTAATGTAACATTTGTGTTTCTACCTTACACAGCTTTCTCTGATCTAGATGTGTTATTGGAAGAAGAAGTTACAGTTGAAGTTAAAAGACACACTGTTCTAGAAGATGTACAAAGAATTTACAGTAATCAAAGTATCATCAATAAACGTTTACATGTTAACTTTATTGGGGAAGAGGGAGATGACTTTGGTGGGTTAACAAAAGATCTTTTTTCTTCTTTTTGGAACAGTGCTTTCATTCAGTGGTTTAAAGGTGAGGATGCTCTTGTCCCATGTATACCAGTAAATCAATATGCCAAAGCGCAGGACATTTTTTCTGTTGTTGGTAACGTTTTGTCACATATGTGTCAGCTTAATCATTGCGTGCCACCCAGATTTTGTAGATCAACACTGCTATCTGTTGTGTTTAATACCTCTATGATTGATAGTAGAACACTGTTGGATGACTTTATGCTCCATGTAACAGTACCTGAACGAACCTTGCTGCAAAAGGCTTTGAATAGTTTTGAAAACTAAGCATTTCTGAAAAATCTGACTTGCTGACCTTTTATTCTGTGAATGGCATGCACACAGTTCCTTCAGCTAAAAGATTTTAGAGAGCAACTGGTTCTTGTAGCACAAAATGAACTGGTAATAAAACCAATGTTCTTGAATTGCTTTTATAAGGCAGGCTATTCCAGAGTCTCATATGAGAGCATTTTGGTCACAGTTAGATACAGACTTAATTTCGTACCTGTACTGGCAGGAGATGCCTACTGCAGACCGTGTTGCAGTGTATAACAACTTCTGAAAATGACCTGAAACCTGAAGAAGAAGTTGCTTATTACTATTTACGTGACTTCATCAAGTCAGTGGATCAGGATGAAATGTCCAAATTTCTGCATTTTGTTACAGGATCCCCATTACTGCCAAATGATGGCATTACAATAGTATTTAATAGACTTTGTGGTAGCCTGAGGAGACCTATTGCACACACTTGTAGCAATACACTAGAGATACCAGTAAGCTATGCTTCAGTACAGGACTTCAAACGAGAAATGAAATCCATTCTAAATTCAGAGAATGCATTTATAATGACAATGATTTAAGGTAGTGGTTAGAATCACAGCAGCTATATCTGAAGTCAAGTGACGTGAAGAATCATTTGACAAGGGATGTTTTTATATAAAAAAAATATATTTTACTTGTAAATGCCCAACTACTTAAGCCTGCTTCTTTCATAATGATTTGTAAAGCCTTGATAGCATGACTTCCCAGGAACACCACAGCGTAAAGCCTGTAAAAAATGGAGGGTCAGCAATCAGTTGAGATAAAATTTATAGTTTTCTGTTCCAATTCTCTTTTAATCCATTCCAATTACTTTTATGACATAGGCTTTTTATTGAGCACATATATATATATATATACACACACAGTAATCTGTCGTTTATCCGCTATGATCAAGCTCTTCAGTAACATTAGTTTGTTATTGAACAGAGAGGATTAGTTCAGAGATTGTAGATCCTACGAAAGTTTTTGTACACTTTCGTGGTATGTGCTCCGTGCGCTACCATTGCTGGTAGTGTCACGTGAGCTGTTCAGTGTGTTGATGTGCAAATAAAACCTGTTCGCCTGCGGGGCATATCAACTCCATCTCGATCTCCTGCCTGTCACTCAGCAGCAGATGCACGCATCCACATGACAGACGTCTACCCTGTCACAAGCATTAATACCCTGTATCTTTCTACTCAAGTGATTTAGGGGAGCTCCCTAATAAAAGCCCAATCTCAAAACAATAATTATGTGAATATAGTAATTGTTACAACTGTGTATAATGATATTTAAAACAGGATTCATTTAACCGACTTTTTACATAACCACCCTTACTCTGGTTTCACCGCAGTCGTGTGTGTGTGTGTATATATATGTATATATATATATATATATATATATATATATATATATATGTATATGTATATATATATATATATATATATATATATATGTATGTGTGTACCTGGCAGCTGGCTCTTTGAGCTAATATATATATATATATATATATATATATATACACAAAACAGTTGTCAAACACGTGTAACTTGTCATGCGAATACACAATTACAATACACAATGTTCAATAAAGAAAAAATCTACTACTAAACGGGACTTGTGATGTTCCTCTCATCTGAGTCTAAGAAATAATCACGTTAAGTTTAAGGTGTAAAACTTAACTCACCAAGTCCTGTGATGGTGGAAAATATGATAAATCTGCCTTCCAAATGTTTGATTGCATTGTCTTATCACCTACTTTAAAGTTACAGGGCTGTTCAGCCATTTCATTGAAATAACACTGTTTTTATTCTGTTGCATTTTACTGTCTGAGCTTACGATGTGCCAATTAAAACCATACATTTTCAATGGAATTTGGAACAATGGAATGGAACCTTGCCGCTCATGGTTTATCATACTGATGGTGTCAAATTGTTTGAGCAAATGCCCTTTGTTGTGTAAGGCATTTTCTTTCTACATCTCAAGTGTGTTTTCTTACAAAAAAGTTTATTTTGAAAATATGAGGTCAAATTGTTTGTATAAAATGACCTCTTTGGGGATTCAACATTGTATGTAACCTTTATTTCCCCAAGTGAAGAAAGAAAATGTGTGAGTTTTATTTTTTTCCTGACTTTGGATAAGAAGTTAATTGCCAAATTCAGATACTTGCTGTTTAACTTTTGTACCAAAATGATGTTGTAAACATTTCATATTTATGAAAATAAAGCTGTCTTAACTTTCAAACAGACATTAAGGGTGTTCATGTTAAAAAAGACACAGAAATAAATAAACATGTTTTTGAATGATAACATTGTTATAGTCTTCAGTCATATCTTTAATGGTAAAATATTACAATCAGAACAGAAGCATTTAAATACAGTTTGATGTTATAAATACAATGTGTCCTGCTTTCATATTGGACTGGACAAATTATATGAAAGTTTTTACCACAGGTAACTATGACCACCAATCATCTCTTTGTGTACAATAAATAAATAAATGCAGGATCAGTTCCTCAAAAGTATTACTTTTTTTCTAGAACAATAGTGATTAAGTGGAATTGTTAAGATATGTAGGTAAAAGTAGAAAGCAAGATGGTGACTTTGCAGTCTTTGGATGTTGCTTGGTAGTTATAAAGACTTTAAGCCGTAATTTCCCACAGCTAGTGTACCCTCCAGCTTACAAAACCACACAGGTCTATGTCCACTTGCAGTTTCTAGACACCCTTATGCTAGGTGTAATTCATGACCAAATCAAAAAACAACTTCATTTGCTCCGACCGCACCTAGGCAATCATGGAAAACAAGCTTCCTGAATTGGTTAAAAAGTACAACATTTTGCTGTGCTGTGTCTTGAAAACTTAAGTTCCAGAATGATCATATTAAAACAAATAGGATGGTTTTATTATTTGTTGCAATTAATAATTTAATTTAATAATTTGGGGATGCATTGGAGGTATCGTTAGAAAACATAAACTCTAGTGTTTTGTGAATGCAACGTGCATATTTATCTCTAAAGTCTCCTTCAAGCTGGATTTCCTCTTTAAGGGTATTAAGCTGCTGAATAGTTAAATTAAGTGGATTGGAATGCTCTTCAGTTTCTGTCATACTAAAAATATCTGTTGCTTGGACTCCAGCTCTTTGTAAATGTAATATTAAATGTTCTTCAAATTGTTTACCATCCAAAATGTTTGCCCCTGATTCAGCAGAGCTTGCAAGTGTTGCAGCCAATCCATCTGACCAAATTTGTTCAGGTGTTCTGTTCCTTTCTGTTTGGATTTTATGTTTATTCCATCCTTGTCTGAATAATTGTAATCTTTTATTAATTTCTGGAAGGTACACCAACTGCAAGCATGCTTTGTGAACATCATTATCTGCCTCTAATATACTAAGATCTTCTAAATCATAGAATTCCTTGTACAAGGGCTCTACAACTTGTAGGAACACATCTTTCCAAAGTCTTTCTGTTCTCTGGTTATGAACAGATACTCCATTTATGTGGCTGCCACGCTGGAGCCCTCTCAAGATGTTCATAAGCAAGGCTACCTGTATGTTTTCTCCACCATGGTCTGACCTCATGCGAGACGGTAACCCATATTCTACCACTGCTTTGGAGAAAGCCTGTAGAACTGTGTTTGAGCTATTGTCTGTGGCACAATGCAAATATGGAACAAGGCGAGAAAAACCATCTATGGCACCATGGATAACAAATCTCCACCTACAATCAAAAGTAAACATTTTAAAAAAGTTATTTTTACAGTAATAAGATATGCGTATTGTGAACAATACATATTTTTTTCACCAATAGCAGTCAGAGCATTTTAACACCAATAAAGGTTAAATATTCAGATTATATTGTGCCTCTATATGGGGTGAAATGCAGAGTTCTCAAGTTTATTTTAATTAGGCAGTATTCACCTATCTACCAGGACTGGCACATATAGATTCTGTTTCATTTTCAAGAATATCCAGGAAAATGGATATCTGGCACCTATTACAATGCTGACAGAACAGCAATATCGTTTGTGTTAATTTTTAAAGGGTTATAACTAAAAATAATCACACTGTTTACATATAAAACTGTGTGCAGTAGCCACATTTTGTTACACCTGATTTCAGTTACTTATTTGCCCTTTGGAATGACAATCATATATGGATTTCATGAAGAATCTGCCCTCCAGTCGGTACAAGTGAAGATTACGATCCTCACTTTGTCACAATTTAATTATATGACCTCTTCTCAAAACAATGACCCAGTTAATTATGAAGATTCTGACCTTTCAGTACGATCACCTGAAGAATGAGGGTAAGATTCATCATGAGAGCCTAATCTATTACAAACAAATACAAATCTATTACTTTCCTTCCAGGAACAAATATGGCAGTTTAATTTGAGAAAATTGGATAGTTTTGCTTCAGACTTTAAAAAAATGCATACAAGCCATTGTGCCAAATTGGGACAAACATGTACTCAAAATTAATGCATGTATATTAAATACATAAAGAATAAAATGTAATAAAGTAATATAATTTTTTTTTTCGTGGTGAATAGACATGAGCAGCCAAACAAATATCTTTAACATATGTGATTTCAGATCAGATAATTGGGTAAAATAAAATATTAACCTCGTTACCATGGACAGACCACTCGAGTATACTGATTTCTCCCAGAACTCGAGTTGATGTCAAGTTGATATCGGGCTTATGTCTTTGATTGCGTCACCTACGAACCCTGACCCCTACCCCTGTGCACGCTAATATATATTTAACACACACACAAAGTAGACTCACCTTATCAGCTTCATATGACCGTCCATATGCCACATGCTGTTTGGTGATGGGACGTGGTAAGATCTTCTGTTAATGACCTGGGCCCATCGTCCAGCACTGCTTACTGGATCGATGCTGTTCAGAGACATGCGTATTCTCTGTCGCTGAACAAATATCCCCTTAGCTCTAAGATATCCATTCATCATCTATAGAGGAAAGCAAACATCAGTTTGTTTTATTATGCTTACTTTTATGACACAGTTGCTAGGACTCAAAAATATTACTATTATATTATTGGAATAAACTGCTGTAATACATCCAGGACATTATAATATTAGCATTGTTTGTATGCGCAGGTATCCATAAACAGGTATCCGTTCCAAATTATAATTATATTTTGAACAAATCAGATACAAACCCATTTTCAAATCTTTTTTTTTTTTTTTTTTTTTTTTAACGTAAACGTTCGTAGTGAAAGCGGGCACAGACCCTCAACCATTAAAGAATAAACACCAATTTCAAAGCTGTAAATACAATAACTAACCTCGGCCCCTGCATTTGGATACTGGGAAGGAAGTGACTTTACTTCAGTATCGAGTTCGCTGTCTGTGATGTTGCTGTATTTGTCTCTTGGTGACAGACCCTCTGCTTTTAAGCGCTTATAAATGTATGACACCGAGCATCCTAAATGTTCAGCAATCCTCTTTCCTGTGTATCCTCGAGAAACGAAAATCTGGAGCTGGTGTCTCGAAACAGAAATCCTTGGCAAACCAAACTGACCTGTATTAAAAAAAAAAAAAAAATTAAATGCGACAATAACCAATCCACGTGTGTATTAAAATGACTGTAGTTCCCAAAGAGAATAGAGACATTAACTTACCTTCTCTCCTCCGCTGAACCACGAAATCACCACCAGTATTTATGCTTGACTGGGTGTCAGAAATTCCTTCGTTTTCGAACACGGCATTAATTCATGAAAACAGTTTGATATTTCCACTCTAATGTTTTCTGGAATTTCCATACTGATTCTATCAAAGTTTGTTTTTGCATTTTGAAACAGTCTATAACTGTTATCAATTTCAATAGAACCGTCTTGAAAATGTCTTTCAAGTGTGCTGAGTGTATTTTAATTACTCCAAGAGTTGTTAGTATAGCTTCAGGATGAGCCATAGCGCCTTTGCCCCCCATTGCACTCCTTAACTGAGTTAATAAAATATTTTCTCTGGTTTACTTTTAAACAGGAAGTTATTTCGAGATATCTTGAAATGGTTTAGAGATATCTCTAAATGACAGTTTAGCGCACCATGCTAGCCAAATCCACATATTATTTAAAGATATCTCTAAATCATTTGAAGATATCTTCAAATAACGCCCCTTTTCATTTAAAGATATCTCTAAATCATTTGAAGATATCTTCAAATAGCTTCCTGTTCATTTCGAGATATCTCTAAATCATTTCGAGATATCTATAAATAACTTCCTGTTCATTTGAAGATATCTTTAAATGGACAGGAAGTCCATTGAAAACATAGAGCATTTTCACAGGAAGTCATTTTGAGATATCTTGAAATAGCTTCCTGTTCATTTGAAGATATCTTCAAATGATTTAGAGATATCTCTAAATGAACAGGAAGTTATTTCGAGATATCTCTAAATGATTTAGAGATATCTCTAAATGAACAGGAAGTTATTTCAAGATATCTCTAAATCATTTAGAGATATCGCGAAATGAACAGGAAGCTATTTGAAGATATCTTTAAATGAACAGGATGTTATTTGAAGATATCTTCAAATGATTTACAGATATCTTTAAAACCCTCATTTTAAGATATCTCGAAATGACAGTTTGGCGCACCATGCTAGCCAGATCCACATATTATTTAAAGATATCTCTAAATCATTTGAAGATATCTTCAAATAACTTCCTGTTCATTTAAAGATATCTCTAAATCATTTGAAGATATCTTCAAATAACATCCTGTTCATTTAGAGATATCTCTAAAACATTTAGAGATATCTCTAAATAACTTCCTGTTCATTTGAAGATATCTTTAAATGGACAGGAAGTCCATTGAAAACATAGAGCATTTTCACAGGAAGTCATTTTGAGATATCTTGAAATGGCTTCCTGTTCATTTGAAGATATCTTCAAATGATTTAGAGATATCTCTAAACGATCAGGAAGTTATTTCGAGATATCTCTAAATGATTTAGAGATATCTCTAAATGAACAGGAAGTTATTTCAAGATATCTCTAAATGATTTAGAGATATCTCGAAATGAACAGGATGCTATTTGAAGATATCTTCAAATGATTTGCAGATATCTTTAAATGAATAGGACATTATTTAGAGATATCTCTAAATGATTTAAAGATATCTGAAAAGTATTTAAAGATATCTCAAAAACATTTAGAGATATCTTAAAATGATTTAAAGATATCTAAAAATGCATTTTAGATATCTCATTTAAAGCTCCATTTAAAGATATATTCAAATGATTTAAAGATATCTAAAAATGCATTTTAGATATCTTAAAATGATTTAGAGATATCTCTAAATATTTGAAGATATCTTCAAATATTTAGAGATATCTGGAAATGATTTAGAGATATCTTCAAATATTTAGAGATATCTATAAATGAATTAGAGATATCTCTAAATGATAATTTGGCTTGCCATATAGAGTGAAAGATATAGCAGACGTTTAATTTTTAACCCATTAACAG
Organism: Huso huso; assembly: GCA_036884735.1. Lineage (NCBI taxonomy): Eukaryota > Metazoa > Chordata > Actinopteri > Acipenseriformes > Acipenseridae > Huso > Huso huso. The sequence continues at coordinate 42,303 of CM072712.1, read as the reverse complement.
CAGAAGCAGTTGAAATTGTGATAGAGAAGGTGGAAGATTATTTAAAAAATTGAAATTAATAAAATAATACAGAGAAAAAATAAATAAATAATGACATTAAATTAAATAAATACAATTAAATGAAAATAAATAATTAAATTAAATAATTAGGATTAAATTAAATTAATTAGATTAAGGATTAGAGTATGAATCTGTGTACAATTTACAAAGAAAAGGTTAACAGTATCTCTTCCCTGAAAATGAAAATGAAGACGAACAACTAGTTATAGGTTGTGATGGAATTGTTTAATTATGTGAAAATACTAATAGGAAAAGTACAAGACATAATCATTAGAGTGAGTGGTAAGCCTTTAGAAGCTCACTTCCACATTGGAAAACAGGCTGTAGTAAGGAATAAAGGAGATGAAATGCCAATTAAATATTTGGGTTTCAATTTCACTTCCACGAAACAGCAGTTTTGTTACGAAGAAAGGTTGATAACTGCCCTTTCTAAAGTAATGCCATCCTTGTTCAATTTAGCTCAGGACGATCTTATTGAAGTTTTCAGTGATAACTCAGGAGTCGCGACCCTAACAAAAGGATCACTGATAAACACGAAAGCGCTTAATTTAATGTGGAATAGATGGATTACTTTGCTAGCTAATCCGAAAAAATAGTCTATAACACAGTCTCTGAGCTAACCTCTAACCTCAGTAAAAAATTCCAGCATCTTCCCCCATTTGAAGAATGGGAGGAACGAACAGTTCCAGCAGGGCAATCATTTACGCCTGACTGGCTGATCTTTACCGACGGATCCTGTCAGACAATTGAGAGCAGGCCAATCTGTGGGATAGGAATTTCCGTCGGGTTCGAAACGAAATGGAATTTATGAGGAAATTCAATACCACTCCGCAGTGGTATCAGGTCGATCTGCTCAATTAGCAGAAGTAAAAAAGCCCCTATTGAAGGGACCTGAAATGGCTCACAATCTGGGGACGCCTAGAGAGAGAGCATATTAATAACAGACTCCCACTACTGCGCTCAGGCATTCAACATTTATTCTCTAGTTTGGAAAGCAAATGGTTTTTCTGACCATAGGGGTAGTCCTGTGACACATGCTAATGTATGGAGAGAGATTGAAAAATTAAGAAGTAATAGACTCAATGTACAGCATACAGCAGGTCACCAGAGGGGGAAGGAAGTAACAATAATTGGAAATAATCATGCTGATAAATTGGCATAAGAAGCAGTACAAAGTTATTAAAATTTGACCTACCTAGCATCAGCAGCAAGGCTGATTAGTTTGCTTGCTGATAGCTAACTGTTGTCTGAATATCCGTCTGATGGAGACAGATGCCAGCTGGAACAGGGGAGCTTATACAAACTGTTTGAAACAAGCTAAAAGATAGTGTCTCATGAAGCAAGCTGAAAGATCATATTACTGACAGCTCACTAAGGAGTAGATGCATTACATAGTGCACACAGGGGAATCTTAAGTCAGTTACGTGAATGTTGGTGTCCTGAATTATATGCTGAAACTGTGGAGGTTTGCAGAAGATGTTTGCCCTGTCTACAACACAATCAAAACAATAGAAGGACAGTGGAACCTATGCTCAGATTTGAAAGGGAATAGCCCTTGGTAAAAAGTAATGATGGATTTTGTGGAACCACTCCTTAAAAGTAGGAGATACCAAAAACATAAAGAAAACAGCTGACAACTACTGAGGTAATATGAGAACAGCAGATAGAGTGTGTTACTTTGCCAATGCAGGCAGGCAGAGGTAAGGCAGAGAGACTTTTGTTTGATAAATAGAACAAATCTGTGCAAATAGAACAGATTAAGAACTGTGCCTGGAAATATTATATTGAAAATATTTTCATGAATGAAGTAACTGTTTTTTAAGAATCAAAAATAAATGTTTGGATTATAAATTGCATGAAAAATTAAGACATATTATTAATTTGGCTAAGATAATTTAAGAAAAGAAAGAATGCATTATACTATTTAACTACAGTATAATTTAAATAAATGAAATTCTGTTAACAAATAAAATAAATAAATAAATAAATAAATAAATAAATTGTTATTGTAGTTTACTAGTAATTCTGTAATGGTTATAAGTGAAGCCTGGCATGGTTTTATTTTATTACATGAATTGGAAAAAATTAATAAAATTTGAAATCAAAATGAGTAATAAAGCATTTGAATAGTAATGGAAGTAAAACCTTTTATACTATAAATGTAATTATTTTAATGGATATATTTGGCTATCATTAAAATAAAACTGAAACTTTTATATTCTGCTTTCATAAAAGGAATGTAACAGAATTATTGTCTTGATAAGTAAAGCAAAAACCATGCAAATGAAAATAACAGAAAGTTAAGAGAGCAATTTGGAAAGTACAAAAATGCTTATGATTGTTTATTGAGAAAGTGTGTTAATATACACTGTACTGTCCAGGGGAAAGTACAATCAATATTTTTCCTTTTAACACTTTCTTAAATTCAGTTTTGATGTATTCCAGGCATCTTGACAAATGAAGGAGATAAGGAATTTAGTCTATGTGTTTCAAATGTGTATGTACTAACTTTGTAAGTCTATAAACAGGATTGAAAGGAGGGAGTAAAAACTTGCTTGGAAACCATAGCAACACTGATAAGCAAGCCAGCTGGAAGCCAGATTAACTCCTTAGGTACAGGTACAGTGGAAGCAGCCAATAGGGTATGATGCTGTAAGCAATAGAATGTTATAAGTTTGAAATGAAAATAACTTCAATGATAGTTGAGCCTGTCTTGGTTTTAGTAATTATGTATACTTTGTTAAGACCTATGGGTTTTTGTAACATCATTTTGAGAACATTTTTAACATTTTAAGACACTTTGAAGTTTATTCAAGTCTGGGAGATATATTAATTATAACAGATATATCTGCTTGTAATAAGACAAAATAAAAACTTGCACTCATATTTCAATAGAGACCTTGCGAATAAATAACCGAAAGGTGAGACAGGTCATTGATCGAGAAGCAAGCGGTTTTTCTCTATTACAGGCTGTTTTCCCAGATAATAATAACAATAGTAATAAAAATAAAAATAAAATTATAGAATAAAATAATAAAATAATAAAATAAATAAACAAGGACCCATAGCATGAGCATTGAAATTTGCTGAACATGTTCTTTATGTCATAGTGATTAATGGGGATTCATTTATATAGGATGATCTTTAAAGACCTTTCCAGCAGACCTTATGGTATAGAAAGAAATATATTTGTGTAACTCCTGTATGTGGGGAATGATAAATATCCATTTCATAAAGCAGTAAGGATTTTGGAAACGTGTTAATATTTGAAAAATGTAAGTAAACTAATGAGGACTTTTATAACTCATGTAAACAATACTGTTATACTGCACCTCAGCTTTCCTCTATTCTTGGCCTTTATGAGGACTCAGAGTCTTGGTTTGAATCTGATTCATTTGAGGAACCAAGAGGGGGAAATGTCGCAAGTAACGCTGAATCAGCTAGGCTGGTCAGTAAAATATTGACTCCTTTTGCATGGAGGATCTCAGTAGCTACAGCTGTTGGTTCATCAATTGAATCAGATTCAGTTGTATTGTGTCTGCCAACTGATGATGTGAGGCAGAACAGTAATTGGATGCCAGAAAATATGAATAACAGTGAGTTTTGGCCTCCTTCAGTGTTCTGGATGGAAGGCGTACCTCGCAAAGTGACTCTGTGCGAACAAAAGGAAATATAAAGAAATAATATTTACAGCTAAACGTGTCCAAGTATCGTATAGGAATGAAGTCAGGCCATGGAAATCCACACCTGTGATGAAGAAACATTGGATAAAAGGGACCTGTCGTGGAAACAACTAAGAGCGAAACCTGGTACAGAAGCTGAATCCTGCTGAGAACATATGGATATGCTGAATATGTACTAGGCGATTTTAAATATGGAATGTATTATAAAATGAAGTGTCAAAGATATTAGGAAGGATAGAGAAAGAGTATCCTTGTACCACCAGTAGATGGCTCTCTTGCTCCATGAAATAGGTCAGTCTACATATGGTTCTAATTGAACATTTAGTAATCTGAGAATTGTTAAATATAAATATATATAATGAACGATTTACCACTAGTATATCTTATCTTCAGAAACCATGACGCTTGATAAAAAGCACCATTCCGGCTAAAAGTGAACGTTAATCTACAAATTTATGTCAAGAAAAACACAAGATAAGAAGAGACTCTTTATGACCAAAAGTTAACTAACAATCCAGAGGTCTTGAGAAAAAATCCTGTCTCGGCTGGATTTTGTATGAACAAAGAAGAAGGGTCATACTGGCCTATATTTGGATTTAAATCCTAAAAAGGGATTCACCAAAATAATATTATAGCAATTGATAAACAGAGGTAAATTAATTGAAAGATTATCTTATAATGAAACAGGTTCAGTGCTAATTGAAACTGTTTATAGTTCATAACAGTTATTTCATAAGATTAATAATATGTTTTAAGTATTTGCTATAATGAGAAAACATATTATTTAAAACTGACAAGTATTATTGCTTGTTCACGACTTTGCTGTAGTGATAAGAAGATTAAAACCTGGAGCAGTATTCGATTTACTTAAATGGGAAAATGGTACAAGTTTATTCTTCTTTCTATTGAACAATAAGACTTCTAGACATTATGATATCCATTGAAGTATAGAAGTTAAAAGGTGTTGTGTTATGTTTTTGTGTTAAGTTTGTAATAATATACAATAATGTACCTTGTTATTAATCCACTATAATATTGTCTAATGATGTTAGATGGATTCCTTATAATGTGGTGATTTGAAACTGCTACAGTGAAACCAGGGCCTCTCTTCTTATCTAGAAAGAGGGAATATCCTTGGGTTCCACTTCAGCAGAGCTGCAAGCCTCATAGAGATGGAGTTAGTGGTTTAGTACTGATAAGTAAATGTCTTGAAATAATATGCACAACTCATGGCTTAATGGACAGGTCATATATCTAATAAAGTGCTTTGCACAGACTCTGACCTTGGAAAAAACAAGAGACTGTGGAAACTGCTAGCAGTAACATATTCCCAGAGAGGTACAGGTCAGAGCCTGGTCAGTGCATCTCTTAATGGATAAATAATTGTAATGAAAACTATTACCACTTAAACTTAGTGAAACTAAATGACTTGAATATTGTATGAGACAAACTTTTGTCAAATACTCTGTTAGACAATGGTATATGGAATCAAAACTGACTCATTAACAAAATGATGAAACAATATGAAGATAAAAGAAACACATACCTTTAATTTAGCATAATATAATCACTTAGAAGATGATGTCACATATTAAGAACATCTCTCATATATAACACATATAAAATTAGTGTTTTGCATGCAGTAGTGTTTTTATATTATATTATAAACCAAGATCCTGGGAACCTTGGGTCACTTAACTTTTCAGATAAAGGAGGGGCTCGGAGGAAAGCAAAGAAATGAGATCATAGCTTTGGAGTTAGACAAGAAATGAGATATTGAATTTATTGAGTACATGACACCTATTAATTCTGAAAAGTTAGTCCGGATCTTTGAAAACTATTATTTGTAAAATGGATAAGAACTGTCCCACCTGATTAATGACTGGATTTAATTGAGGCGTCCCATGTATTCCAATGAGACGAAAAACCTATAAAACTCCAGAGTAATTTCAATGGAGTACCACACTCATCCCAGACAGGGTAAGGTGGTCCATCTTCTGCAAACCAAAAACACAATTGAACTGATTTAACTCAGTTTAATTTGCCTGGTGAACAGTCATATCCTTTTACGATCTATATTAAAGGGTAAGCATTAATCAATTATTATTTTATCTCACATGTATTGCATGTATTGCTATAAGGGACTCACGCTATGTTTAGAAGATAGGAGAACATTTGTTGAACGTGCTGAAAAGAGGCTACTGGGTGTATTTAGTGTCGTGGTCGTGGCCAGGCCTGCCGGCTGCACGAATACATAAAGATGTATTAAAGTGTTAACGTTAATATCTGTTAAGACACTGGACTGCCCAGAACGTCTGTCAGCTGGGGATATGAAGTAGCCTGTAGCTACTCAATCCAATATTTAACTATTAATAAACCGAAGGAGTACTGATCATACTCTGATTCGTAAAAGCACTTTAGATACATGAGTCTGTCAATTTCTTGGGTACTATATTGGTCATCCGAATATACTGCGGGTCCAGAGCACGAACTATATCCCACTAGGAGTAATAACATCTCTGTCCTCCTAACGTCTCTCCTGAGATAAGAGTGTGTGCTGAGCAAATAAAAAGAGTACGTAAAGAAATCTGAACACGCAGATTTCGTGACATTTGGCGGCCTGCACGTGGGGCCCGCAGATAAATACTCCGTATGACTAATCAAGAAATTGTTTTTTTATTTTAATTTTTTATTTTTATATCGACCTATGTACAATTAAAATAGTTTAACGTTTTAAAACGAATATTAAAACCGTTTAAACATTTTAATTCCATAACGTAATTTTGTAAGGTAAATTGCGTATTGGCATTTAAAATCCGGAAACCCGACGTCATGCTACACCTCCCCAAATGCGGTGACGTTACCCGTGCACAAACCTTCTGGTAATAAAGTCTAGCAAATACGAGAGGAAAAAGAACAGGCTATTATAGATAAATAATAGCTTAGGTTAATTGGAAACGTCTATAAAAGGAAAACGACTCAGTAACTCCTTGCAATGGACGACAATGTGGAAGATAGGGAAAAATAGTTATAGATAATATATATGAGTATGAATAATATGGATAAAATTAAAGATGAAAATACAGTCAGAAGTAGGGAAAGAGACTGCTAATAAAAAATTGAGTATGTGGAAGAAAGCTGTTACTTGCCTTAAATAGGTCCAAAGAGAAAAAATAAAATAAAAAAAAAAATTAAGCAATTAAAAGAATAAATCTGATGAAAAAAAAACAAAAAAAAAACTGCAAGAGTAAACTCAGTCTGTCTCGGGAAGCTGCAACTAGCAGAGAGTGAGAGGAGAGCACCAGCTCCACCCACTAATTCATGTGACTTGCGATCAGGTCCTAAAGGGAGTAGAATACAAGCACAGAAATTAACTACCTCTGAAAAACTCAGAGCGCTGAATACATTAGATCACCTATGTATAATCCATTGGCTGTTTGAAGCTATGATGGAGGGGGGGTGTCTAGAGCCCTGTCTGATGCAGGCGGGTTAAGAATTCAGAAAGAATATTACGATTGGATTAGAAAAATAAATAAATAAATAAAGTTAGAAGTGAGGAATGGATGTAACTGCAACCAGTTTGTTACATGCATTTCATTTGCTATGATTCATGTAGTCCTACAGAAGGGAATGCTGAATTTAGTCAAATTAATTAAAGCAGTGCTAGCAGCATTGATACAGCCTCTGCTTGTAATGCAAGTAAGGAATGTTTAGTTCACCGAGAGGGGCGGTAACCTGCAAGGAGAGAGCGAGCTCACAGGCTGCACCAACTCGTATGTATAATGAGGAGGGGGTCTTGCAAAGCCCAGCGAGCAGGAATGCACAGAGAGCAGACCTAAAATAACATAGAGTGAAAGATATAGCAGACGTTTAATTTTTAACCCATTAACAGCAGAAGCAGTTGAAATTGTGATAGAGAAGGTGGAAGATTATTTAAAAATTGAAATTAATAAAATAATACAGAGAAAAAATAAATAAATAATGACATTAAAAATTAATTAAATACAATTAAATGCAAATAAATAATTAAATTAAATAATTAAATTAAATTAAATTAGATTAAGGATTAGAGTGTGAATCTGAGTACAATTTACAAAGAAAAGGTTAACAGTATCTCTTCCTGAAAATGAAAATGAAGACGAACAACTAGTTATAGGTTGTGATGGGACTGTTTAATTATGAAATATGGAAAGGATACTAATAGGAAAATCAAAAATCTCCCAGTGTAACACTGAGGAGAATGGGTCATTGGACAGAGGAGGATGAACTTAGTGACACAGCTTAAAACACTTTACAAGAAGCACAACTTAACCACTAGGGTGAGTGGTGAGCCTCTGGAGGCGAATTGGAGAACAGGCTGCAGTAGTAGTTGTGAAAAATAAAGGAGATGAAATGCCAATTAAATATTTGGGTTTCAATTTCTCCTCTACTGAACAGCAGTTTTGTTATGAAGAAAGGATGATAACTGCCCTTTCACAAAAGTAATGCCATCCTTGTTCAATTTAGTTCAGGATGATCTTATTGAAGTTTTCAGTAATAACTCAGGATTAGCTACCCTGACAAAAGGATCACTGATAAACATGAAAGCGCTTAATTTAATGTGGAATAGATGGATTACTTTGCTAGCTAATCCGAAAAATAGTCTATAACACAGTCTCTGAGCTAACCTCTAACCTCAGTAAAAAAATTCCAGCATCTTCCCCCATTTGAAGAATGGGAGGAACGAACAGTTCCAGCAGGGCAATCATTTACGCCTGACTGGCTGATCTTTACCGACGGATCCTGTCAGACAATTGAGAGCAGGCCAATCTGTGGGATAGGAATTTCCGTCGGGTTCGAACGAAATGGAATTTATGAGGAAATTCAATACCACTCCGCAGTGGTATCAGGTTGATCTGCTCAATTAGCAGAAGTAAAAGCCCTATTGAAGGGACTTGAAATGGCTCACAATCTGGGGACGCCTAGAGAGAGCATATTATTAATAACAGACTCCCACTACTGCGCTCAGGCATTCAACATTTATTCTCTAGTTTGGAAAGCAAATGTTTTTTCTGACCATAGGGGTAGTCCTGTGACACATGCTAATGTATGGAGAGAGATTGAAAAATTAAGAAGTAATAGAATCAGTGTACAGCATACAGCAGGTCACCAGAGGGGGAAGGAAGTAACAATAATTGGAAATAATCATGCTGATAAATTGGAGTAAGAAGCAGTACAAAGTTATTAAAATTTGACCTACCTAGCATCAGCAGCAAGGCTGATTAGTTTGCTTGCTGATAGCTAACTGTTGTCTGAATATCTGCTAGATGGAGACAGATACCAGCTGGAACAGGGGAGCTTATACAAACTGTTTGAAACAAGCTAAAAGATAGTATCTCCTGAAGCAAGCTGAAAGATCATATTACTGACAGCTCACTAAGGAGTAGATGCATTACATAGTGCACACAGGGGAATCTTAAGTCAGTTACGTGAATGTTGGTGTCCTGAATTATATGATGAAACTATGGAGGTTTGCAGAAGATGTTTGCCCTGTCTACAACACAACCAAAACAACAGAGGGACAGTGGAACCAGTGCTCAGATTTGAAAGGGAATAGCCCTTGGTAAAAAGTAATGATGGATTTTGTGGAACCACTCCTTAAAAGTAGGAGATACCAAAAACATAAAGAAAACAGCTGACAACTACTGAGGTAATATGAGAACAGCAAATAGATTGTGTTACTTTGGCAATGCAGGCAGGCAGCGGTAAGGCAGAGAGACTTTTGTTTGATAAAGTGACTGTGCAAATAGAACAGATTAAGAACTGTGCCTGGAAATATTATATTGAAAATATTTTCATGAATGAAGTAACTGTTTTTAAGAATCAAAAATAAATGTTTGGATTATAAATTGCATGAAAAATTAAGACATATTATTAATTTGGCTAAGATAATTTAAGAAAAGAAAGAATGCATTATACTATTTAACTACAGTATAATTTAAATAAATGAAATTCTGTTAACAAATAAAATAAATAAATAAATAAATAAATAAATAAATAAATAAATTGTTATTGTAGTTTACTAGTAATTCTGTAATGGTTATAAGTGAAGCCTGGCATGGTTTTATTTTATTACATGAATTGGAAAAAATTAATAAAATTTGAAATCAAAATGAGTAATAAAGCATTTGAATAGTAATGGAAGTAAAACCTTTTTTATACTATAAATGTAATTATTTTAATGGATATATTTGGCTATCATTAAAATAAAACTGAAACTTTTATATTCTGCTTTCATAAAAGGAATGTAACAGAATTATTGTCTTGATAAGTAAAGCAAAAACCATGCAAAGGAAAATAACAGAAAGTTAAGAGAGCAATTTGGAAAGTACAAAAATGCTTATGATTGTTTATTGAGAAAGTGTGTTAATATACACTGTACTGTCCAGGGGAAAGTACAATCAATATTTTTCCTTTTAACACTTTCTTAAATTCAGTTTTGATGTATTCCAGGCATCTTGACAAATGAAGGAGATAAGGAATTTAGTCTATGTGTTTCAAATGTGTATGTACTAACTTTTGTAAGTCTATAAACAGGATTGAAAGGAGGGAGTAAAAACTTGCTTGGAAACCATAGCAACACTGATAAGCAAGCCAGCTGGAAGCCAGATTAATTCCTTAGGTACAGGTACAGTGGAAGCAGCCAATAGGGTATGATGCTGTAAGCAATAGAATGTTATAAGTTTGAAATGAAAATAACTTCAATGATAGTTGAGCCTGTCTTGGTTTTAGTAATTATGTATACTTTGTTAAGACCTATGGGTTTTTGTAACATCATTTTGAGAACATTTTTAACATTTTAAGACACTTTGAAGTTTATTCAAGTCTGGGAGATATATTAATTATAACAGATATATCTGCTTGTAATAAGACAAAATAAAAACTTGCACTCATATTTCAATAGAGACCCTTGAATAAATAACCGAAAGGTGAGACAGGTCATTGATCGAGAAGCAAAGCGGTTTTCTCTATTACAGGCTGTTTTCCCAGATAATAATAATAATAGTAATAAAATAAAAATAAAATTATAGAATAAAATAATAAAATAATAAAATAAATAAACAAGGACCCATAGCATGAGCATTGAAATTTGCTGAACATGTTTTTTTATGTCATAGTGATTAATGGGGATTCATTTATATAGGATGATCTTTAAATACCTTTCCAGCAGACCTTATGGTATAGAAAGAAATATATTTGTGTAACTCCTGTATGTTGGGAATGATAAATATCCATTTCATAAAGCAGTAAGGATTTTGGAAACGTGTTAATATTTGAAAATGTAAGTAAACTAATGAGGACTTTTATAACTCATGTAAACAATACTGTTATACTGCACCTCAGCTTTCCTCTATTCTTGGCCTTTATGAGGACTCAGAGTCTTGGTTTGAATCTGATTCATTTGAGGAACCAAGAGGGGGAAATGTCGCAAGTAACGCTGAATCAGCTAGGCTGGTCAGTAAAATATTGACTCCTTTTGCATGGAGGATCTCAGTAGCTACAGCTGTTGGTTCATCAATTGAATCAGATTCAGTTGTATTGTGTCTGCCAACTGATGATGTGAGGCAGAACAGTAATTGGATGCCAGAAAATATGAATAACAGTGAGTTTTGTCCTCCTTCAGTGTTCTGGATGGGCGTACCTATAAAGTGACTCTGTGCGAACAAAAGGAAATATAAAGAAATAATATTTACAGCTAAACGTGTCCAAGTATCTTATAGGAATGAAGTCAGGCCATGGAAATCCACACCTGTGATGAAGAAACATTGGATCAAGGGACTTCTCGTGGAAACAACTAAGAGCGAAACCTGGTACAGAAGCTGAATCCTGCTGAGAACATATGGATATGCTGAATATGTACTAGGCGATTTTAAATATGGAATGTATTATAAAATGAAGTGTCAAAGATATTAGGAAGGATAGAGAAAGAGTATCCTTGTACCACCAGTAGATGGCTCTCTTGCTCCATGAAATAGGTCAGTCTACATATGGTTCTAATTGAACATTTAGTAATCTGAGAATTTTTAAATATAAATATATATAATGAACGATTTACCACTAGTATATCTTATCTTCAGAAAGCATGACACTTGATAAAAAGCACCATTCCGGCTAAAAGTGAACGTTAATCTACAAATTTATGTCAAGAAAAACACAAGATAAGAAGAGACTCTTTATGACCAAAAGTTAACTAACAATCCAGAGGTCTTGAGAAAAAATCCTGTCTCGGCTGGATTTTGTATGAACAAAGAAGAAGGGTCATACTGGCCTATATTTGGATTTAAATCCTAAAAGGGATTCACCAAAATAATATTATAGCAATTGATAAACAGAGGTAAATTAATTGAAAGATTATCTTATAATGAAACAGGTTCAGTGCTAATTGAAACTGTTTATAGTTCATAACAGTTATTTCATAAGATTCATAATATGTTTTAAGTATTTGCTATAATGAGAAAACATATTATTTAAAACTGACAAGTATTATTGCTTGTTCACGACTTTGCTGTAGTGATAAGAAGATTAAAACCTGGAGCAGTATTCGATATACTTAAATGGGAAAATGGTACAAGTTTATTCTTCTTTCTATTGAACAATAAGACTTCTGAACATTATGATATCCATTGAATTATAGAAGTTAAAAGGTGTTGTGTTATGTTTTTGTGTTAAGTTTGTAATAATATACTATAATGTACCTTGTTATTAATCCACTATACTATTGTCTAATGATGTTAGATGGATTCCTTATAATGTGGTGATTTGAAACTGCTGCAGTGAAAACAGGGCCTCTCTTCTTATCTAGAAAGAGGGAAAGTCCTTGGGTTCCACTTCAGCAAAATTGCAAATCTCATAGACTTGTAGTGTTAAGGTTTATGGAGTTAGTGGTTTAGTACTGATAAGTAAATGTCTTGAAATAATATGCACAAATCATGGCTTAATGGACAGGTCATATATTTAATAAAGTGCTTTGCACAGATTCTGACCTTGGAAAAAACAAGAGACTGTGGAAACTGCTAGCAGTAACATATTCCCAGAGAGGTACAGGTCAGAGCCTGGTCAGTGCATCTCTTAATGGATAAATAATTGTAATGAAAACTATTACCACTTAAACTTAGTGAAACTAAATGACTTGAATATTGTATGAGACAAACTTTTGTCAAATACTCTGTTAGACAATGGTATATGGAATCAAAACTGACTCTTTAACAAAATGATGAAACAATATGAAGTTAAAAGAAACACATACCTTTAATTTAGCATAATATAATCACTTAGAAGATGATGTCACATATTAAGAACATCTCTCATATATAACTGTCACAAAGACGGCCGGAGTGGGTGGCGTCAGACCAGAAGCAGGAAATAAACAGACAGAGATTTGGGGTTTGGTGAAGCTGGGCGCGTGATCGCGCTCAGGATTTAATCAACAGAACAGAAAATAAAAGGTTTGAAACACAAAAACACTGGACACGGCACTTGCGCCAAAATAAATAGACAAACAAAACGGACTAGACAGTGCACAACAGACAGACGAACAAACACGTTGAGTGAAAACACTTGAACTATTACTTTTACTTTTACTATTATTATTATTATTTTACTTCACCTCCGTCTCCAATCCCGTTCTCCACTCACCGAACACCCAACCCCGAGTGAGAGCTATGTGTCTCTATATATACTGTTGTGCTGGGATTCAATTACTAATTAATTATTCACTTGAATCCCAGCACGTGAATTAATTCTGTGCAACCCCGTGCTCACATATTACATTTAACCAGCACGTGAAGTGATTTGTGCCCTCCTCGTGCCTAAATACAAATCTACACTTTTTAAATACACGTGAAACACAAACCCGTTTATATCCCGTGTACCAATGACTATACACCAACATTAACACACACACGCAACATACAACACATAATATGCACACAGGGGGGCACATTGCCACATATACCCCCTGTGCAAAGCACACATGGCCTCAACGGGCCACCTCCCCTTAAAAATCCAGCAGTCAGGCCAAAGTCTCGGGCTGGGAAGGGGCTTCCAGGGGCCCACAGGTGGCAATGTTGCCAGTAGCCAGGCTGCTACTGGCCATGCTGTCAGCAGACATGCTGACAGCTCCCAGACTGACTCCTTCAGCCGGGGCAGTCCTGGCAGCGGAAAGGCTGGCAGGGGGGATGGTCTCCTGACCTCCCTCTTCTTCGTAGCCGGCAGCTCCCTCTTCCGGGGCTCCGCCACAGTCTCTTCTGCAGCACAAGTGCTGCAGTGGGAGCAGGTCTCCGGACCTCCCCACGATCTCCGGCAGCGAAAACTGCTGCAGTGGGAGCAGGTCTCCGGATCTCCCCACGATCTCGGCAGCGAAACTGCTGCTGGGGTTGGTGGTCTCAGACCTCCTCCCCCTTCTTCGTGGCCGACAGCTCCCCTTTCTGGGGCTCCGGCCACCGTACTCCCGTGGTGGAGGTGCGGCAAGCAGAGACAGCTCCTGCTGTTCTGCTTCTGGCAGTGGAGGCAGAGGCAGCTCCTGCTCCTCTGCTCCTGGCGGTGGTGGTGGCAAAGGCAGAGGCAGCTCCTGCTGCTCTGCTCCTTTCGGTGGAGGTGGCGGAGGCAGAGGCAGCTCCGGCTGCTCTGCCCTGCCTGCTCCTGCGGTGAAGGTGGGAGCAGCGTGTAGTCTCCTGCCGATGGAGGTGGGAGCAGCGTGTAGTCTCCCCTTTTCCAGGGGACTGGTGCTGCTCTGCCTCTCTTGCAGGGAACTGGTGTGGCTCCGCTTTTGACGGGGAAACCAGCAGGCATTCTTCCTCTGCTGGCAGCTTGGGTCCTAGGGCTGTGGAAGCCCGGCTTCTCTCTCTTGGGCTGTGGACGACCGACTCCTCCCTTTTGGGCTGTGGATGCACCGACTCCTCCCTTTTGGGCTGTGGACGCACCGACTCCTCCCTTTTGGGCTGTGGGTTCCCGGGCTCCCCCGCTCCAGGCGTGGGGACGTTCGGGCTCCTCCCGCTCAGGCGTGGGGCGCTCGGGCCCCCCCCCAGGTGGGACGCTCGGGCTCCTCCCCTTGGGCTGTGGACGCTCGGGCTCCTCCCGCTTGGGCTGTGGACGCTCAGGCTCCTCCCGCTTGGGCTGTGGACGCTCAGGCTCCTCCCGCTTGGGCTGTGGATGCTCAGGCTCCTCCCGCTCGGGCTGTGGACGCTCAGGCTCCTCCTCGGGCTGTGGACGCTCTGGCTCCTCCCGCTCGGGCTGTGGACGCTCTGGCTCCTCGCTCGGGTACTGGCGAGCTGGCATAGGGGCATCCCGACCAGTCGTGTCCCCTTCCTCACATCGCCCGCACCAGCTCGGTGGCACTGAGAGCAGTCCCTCCAGAGGTGATCCACCCTCCGCACCAGGTGCACCAGGGGAACAGGTTCTCTGGCTCCTCTGGCCGCTGTTGCAGTTGTGGTTGGGGCGGTGGGAGCAGCAGTACCCCCCCCCCTGCTGGTGGTGGAGACTGAGGCGACCCCCTGCTCCTCCCTCTCCTGATGGACAGGGCAGTGGGCCACGGGGTGCTCACCTCTGCAGATGGGGCATAGTTGGGGTAGCTGTCCGAGGGGGTACCAGGGGCAGTTGGTGCTGGAATGCCCAGGCTCAGCGCCGCAGCAGTAACACCGGGCTGTTGTTCCTCCGGCTGGTGTTGTGCTTGCTGTTGCTGCTGCTTTCCTTTCCCCTTCTCTTCTTGCTCCTCCTCCCCACCTTCCTCTCCTGGGCGGTTCCTCCTCCTCCTCACCTTGGAAGGGCAGATCGCCACCGTGTGTCCGTAGACTCCACAGGCCATGCACCAGCCTTGGTCCTCGAGGCCCCGAGGAGGTCCTCAGGTCCCGCAGCCCGTCTCCAGCCTTCCATTTTCACTTTTTTTTTTTTTTTTTGAAAACAGTCCTGTGGGTTTTTTTTTTTTTTAATCCAAATATGCGGTTCCTGCTCTGGCCTGAGTCCTGGAGGCGCTGTAGATCCCACGCAGGACACCACGTGTCACAAAGACGGCCGGAGTGGGTGGCGTCAGACCAGAAGCAGGAAATAAACAGACAGAGATTTGGGGTTTGGTGAAGCTGGGCGCGTGATCGCGCTCAGGATTTAATCAACAGAACAGAAAATAAAAGGTTTGAAACACAAAAACACTGGACACGGCACTTGCGCCAAAATAAATAGACAAACAAAACGGACTAGACAGTGCACAACAGACAGAGCTTAACAAACACGGTGAGTGAAAACACTTGAACTATTACTTTTACTTTTACTATTATTATTATTATTTTACTTCACCTCCGTCTCCAATCCCGTTCTCCACTCACCGAACACCTAACCCCGACTGAAAGAAATGTGCTTCTATATATACTGTTGTGCTGGGATTCAATTACTAATTAATTATTCACTTGAATCCCAGCACGTGAATTAATTCTGTGCAACCCCGTGCTCACATATTACATTTAACCAGCACGTGAAGTGATTTGTGCCCTCCTCGTGCCTAAATACAAATCTACACTTTTTAAATACACGTGAAACACAGACCCGTTTATATCCCGTGTACCAATGACTATACACCAACATTAACACACGCACGCAACATACAACACATAATATGCACACAGGGGCGGGGCACATTGCCACAATAACACATATAAAATTAGTGTTTTGCATGCAGTAGTGTTTTTATATTATATTATAAACCAAGATCCTGGGAACCTTGGTTCACTTAAACTTTTCAGATAAAGGAGGGGCTCGGAGGAAAGCAAAGAAATGAGATCATAAGAGTTGAAACAAATGTGAAGTTTTGAATTTATTGAAGTCCATGACACCTATTAATTCTGAAAAGTTAGTCCGGATCTTTTGAAAACTATTATTTGTAAAAGGGATAAAGAGCTGTCTCACCTGATTAATGATTGGATTTAATTGAGGCGTCCCATGTATTCCAATGAGACGAAAAACCTATAAAACTCCAGAGTAATTTCAATGGAGTACCACACTCATCCCAGACAGGGTAAGGTGGTCCATCTTCTGCAAACCAAAAACACAATTGAACTGATTTAACTCAGTTTAATTTGCCTGGTGAAGACAGTCATATCCTTTTACGATCTATATTAAAGGGTAAGCATTATTCAATTATTATTTTATCTCACATGTATTGCATGTATTGCTATAAGGGACTCACACTATGTTTAGAGAATAGGAGAACATTTGTTGAATGTGCTGAAAAGAGGCTACTGGGTGTATTTAGTGTCGTGGTCGTGGCCAGGCCTGCCGGCTGCACGAATACATAAAGATGTATTCAAGTGTTAACGTTAATAGCTGTTAAGACACTGGACTGCCCAGAACATCTGTCAGCTGGGGATATGAAGTAGCCTGTAGCTACTCAATCCAATATTTAACTGTTAATAAACCGAAGGAGTACTGGCCATACTCTGATTCGTAAAAGCACTTTAGATACATGAGTCTGTCAATTTCTTGGGTAATATATTGGTCATCCGAATATACTGCGGGTCCAGAGCACGAACTATATCCCACTAGGAGTAATAACATCTCTGTCCTCCTAACATCTCCCCTGAGATAAGAGTGTGTGCTGAGCAAATAAAAAAAGAGTACGTAAAAGAAATCTGAACACGCGATTTCGTTGACAGCGCCAATACCAACCCAAAATTACAATAGGGTTTCAGAACCCCTAATTATATCTCAAAATACAGTCAACTACTTTACACCAAATCCACAGTAAACAAGACTGTCCTACCTTACGTCGCCAGCAGAGGTCGCAGCAGTGCACTCTTCTGCGCAATCATGTCAATAACTCCATCACTGTCTAGGGCCATCAGTATCGCGTTCTCTGTAGACATTAGCATGAACCCTTCCAAGTGGTCTTGGGACATAGTGCTTCTCAGTCTATTCTTGACAAACTTCACAGTAGAGAAACACCTTTCACATGCTACTTGCGTTATTGACAAATTCAGGAGGAATTTGTAGCCCAAACCAATTACATGATAGGCATCAGTCAATAAATTATATCGGGATAGAATCAAATAGCAACACATGGCACAGTTTTTGCATGAAGTGCTTTGTTCTCTAGCTCCAGCTCTTCTTCACATGCTCCACTGTTTCCATCCTCCTCAGGCATCTCACTTGTTGTTCTGACCCTGTATCCATCCCAAGCTGACATCTTCAGTCTGTCACACTGTGTTAGGGTGATAACAAAAAAATGTGTCCAGCTCTTTGGACTGAGGGTGTGTGAAGTAATCAAAGCTACCAGCTGACCCCCACCCCTGCATTCACTTCTCTCTCTCTCTCCTCTTTCCTCAGCTGTTGTTCTGACCCTGCAACAGCATCCATTCTGTCCCTCTCTTGCTCCTCAAGCTCAGCTGCATCTGCTTTAAAATGCATAAATGAACAACAGCAATCAATTTAAATAATACCTTTAGCAAACTTTATTATAATTTGAAAGAATACTCACAAGAACATAGCTTGTTTAATTTATAAAATGGATAGTACCGGTCCTCCTCTCTGATTGGTCAAAACAGCGATCCAGCCATGCTATATTCAACCATAGGCCACTGTTAGGCCTTCTCACCATTCCATAAACTATATCTTTGTGCAACAACCTAATCAACATCGATCTAAGTATCAAACCCAATCAAATTCATGTGAAACAATTGCTTTAAAATTTTTGATTTTGTTAGTGTGATACAATACATGCAATGTGAAATCTACGCTGCGAGTGTCCAGTAGGGGGCAATACTATAGCCAAATGACATGTCATGCTATAGTTATACAAATAAAAATTGGATAATACCACCATCAGCTCGGCTTGCCATGATTGTTTCAGTTTATATCAGGGGTAACCAGCTAAATGGTGGAGAGAGAGAGAGAGAGAGAGAGAGAGAGAGAGAGAGAGAGAGAGAGAGAGAGAGAGAGAGAGAGAGAGAGAGAGAGAGAGAGAGAGAGAGAGAGAGAGAGACCTGGTAAATGTTTGAGCTAATGTTGTTTTTAGTAACCCATCTAGCTAGCATAGGACGGTTAGTCGATTTGCTAGCGAGCTTAGCATATAACTATCGTAGCTGACTAAATCTCAAAAAATGACTAACGTTACAAATATTGGTGTAACCGTTTTATAAAAGCAATAAGGTTACGAGAGGCTGTGATATATTGTGTATATAGTCACAGCTAGGGCATTATTAGGTACAAGCCACAGCCGAGTCTTTAACCTATTTTAATGCAACCATGAACTCTACCGCTTGTACCTGCTGTGCTCGACCCTGCCACAGCGTCATCTTCTTCAGTGGGTTCCCTAGGCTGAGTCGGCTGATTTACACGGGCATCCTGACGTCCCTCGCATTTTGTCTGCCTCGAGAGACCGTTGCCGTTTGTCTCTAATCTTTTCTGCCCCACCTTTTCTTTTTCTCTCCATTTTTTACATTGACACTCATCCACTATCAACAAGAGGTTAAAACGAAAGACAAAATCTGGTTGACCAATCCTGTTCCAAGAAAATCCAGGCAAGTCCAATTAGGGAGTGGCCACTCTCCTTTAGATATTGTGATGTTGGATCTACCCAAGAGATGACTGGTGTGGTGATGAGTCTTACGAGAAAGCGAGACTGCCAAGTTAATAACAGCATCATTCCCAGCATGTAATGGGAAGAAAAATATATATATTATAAATCAAACGTAGACCAGCGGCCAATGCAGGTCCAAACAGACCGGCCTGCCGGGGATTCTCCCGCACTTCCCGATGGCCAGTCTGCGCCTGCTGCCCAGTGTTGCTTTCTTCTTAGATGTGGTCTCAGTTTCGGTTGAGAAGATTGGTCTCTGTGGCGCAATTGGTTAGCGCGTTCGGCTGTTAACCGAAAGATGCAAAGATGCAGAGAACCGAACGATGCAAGATGCAGAGCAGATGGGATTCGAAGCCACGATCCGTGGTTTAGGAGGCCAGTGTCTAATCCATTAGGCCACTAGGGCTACCATGGATAGCATTTTTGGTAGTACTAAAGAAAGTGGGAACAATAGTTTTGTGGTTTACTACATTATATCCCACCCATCGTTGGTGTTCAAACAAAGCAGAGTGTTACATTGGGAAATGGCTGTACCTGCCAATAAGTATTTTAAATTCATTTGGGAAGGTTTAAGATTGTGAAGAAGTTTAAATATGCTGCGTATTTGCGCATTGGGAACCTTGCATAATGACGTTTTTATTAATGCCACTTTCTTACGGACAGTAGTCAGGGTGATGATACAAGACCAGAGCCAATAAACCTGTTATTTGCTTGTCCTTTCACTACCATATTCTATTGTGCTTGTTCAGAATACGCGTGAATCCTGAAAACATCTTGTTAATATTTAAACAAAGCAAACAGTCACTTTATTGATCACCCTGTGGATTAACCGCTATTGGAATACAGATGATTGTGTTAAAGATGTTAATAGACTTTCAATGTACACGTTTTAGAGCTAAGCGTTTGTTGAGGCAGTTCAGGCATCGGATTCTATTATGGTGTTTCCGAGCTGTTGAACGTTTCTAATAACAGGTTTACTGGAGACAAAAAGGCGATTGCCAAAAAGAATACTATCTCGAAACCCTAATCTTGTCAAGCTGAAATAGCTCAGTTGGGAGAGTGTTAGACTGAAAATCTAAAGGTCCCTGGTTCAATCCCGGGTTTTGGCAAACAACAAGATGATATTTGTTTTGTATTATTTTGAACTAAAAAAACTGAGCACATTTTTGTCTTCAGTGTAATTGGAAGAAATAACAACGTATCAGAGTGCCATTTTCTAATGTGATTAAGAAATGCAAAAAGCATCGTCCCTGAGTGGGCTTGAACCACCAACCTTTCGGCTAACAGCCGAACGTGCTAACCAAATGCGCCACAGTGACCAACCTGTTAAGCCATCAGAGCATACGGGAGTGATGAACAAGACGAGATGCTGCAGAACGAGATCGAGGGAGCAGAACTCAGCCGAACCTGAGACCACATCTAAGATGAAAGCAAGACAGGGCAGGAAAGTCTATGTAATCCATTATGGCAGCACAGCATATGTCGTTTTGTTAGATAACACCCTGGAAGACAACAGAGCAGTGTGTGTAATTAGCTACAATGGAAACCATATACTTACGATTTAATTTTGATACAGAACTGTGGTCATGTGCAATCTATTTTCATTATGATAATAAAGCTACAGTTCAGTGGATTATATTTGGAATCTTGGGTTCTGTCATTCAATATTTTCTCAAATAAGACGACAAATTCATAGCTCAGTTGGTTAGAGTGAAAGAAACCTCCACCAGTCAGCCCAGCTAGCTCAGTCGGTAGAGCATGAGACTCTTAATCTCAGGGTCGTGGGTTCGAGCCCCACGTTGGGCGTCCTTTTTAAATACAAATTGTAGTTGTTTCTTCAAGGCAACAGAGCAATGTCTGATTCTGTTCACATTGTATACAGTATTGCAACAAAATTAGTTATTGGTCATTGTTATATAGCAATTGCTATGTAAAATGCGTGCATCGTTTATAGCTATAACGATATTGAAATAAATAATCATACTTTTTTGGGTTGGCTTCAATCCGTCTCTTTTTTTTTATAATTGTCATTACATCTTTCATGGAGCAACAGTTGGTATGTGCGTAATAAACCCAATCGGCCCTGGATACAATAGACAACCCTAGTCTGTGCTGGGATATCTGTGTGGGCGGGATCAAATATAGAAAAGGCTGCAGGGTTGGGGATTCTGTTTAAAAAGCCTCATATTGAAGTTAAATCTGTTTCTGATATAATTCCAGGGCGTTTGTTAGCAGTTGATATAAAGTATCATGAAACAGAAATTCGTTTAGTGAATATTTATGGGGCTCAAACGTGTGCAGAGAGGGAACATATTTTTGAACACTTAAGATTGCTTTTAGTGAGCAACAAAACTCTAATAGTGGCAGGAGATTTTAATTGTGGATTGTTACCTGCTGATAAAAGGAAGCGGAATTTAGATGAATCAGGAAAATTGTTAAAAATAATAGTGAAAGATGCTCACCTGAAGGATGCAGCAAAATGCTTTTGCCCATTAGACCCTGGTTTTACATGGTTCAATAAAGCACAGTCCTCCTTTTCTAGAATAGATTTTTGTTTCGTATTACAGTTTTTAAATGTGAAAAATTTTGAATTGGAAACTGGTTTTTTTTCAGACCACAAGAGTTTGGTGGTATCTGTTGAATTGGTTAACAATTTTGAATATGGAAGAGGTTCTTGGAAATTTAATTGTGCATTGTTACAGAATCAGGATTTGGTTCAGGCTTTTAAAAAAAGGTATACAGAGTGGAAAGAGTTGAAAGTGTGTTTTGATTCGGTGTGTGAATGGTGGGAAATGATCAAGAGTAGGACAAAAGGCTATTTTATATCACTAGGAAGGAGGAGGGCAGAGGAAAGGAAAAATAAATATGTTAAAACTTGTTTGGGTTGCAGAGTCAGGGGTTTGATTTCAGGAGGAAATAAGAGATATTAAGGAGAAACTGTATAAGATGTTTTTAGAAATGGAAAAAAAGGTTATGTTTAGGGCTAGAGTCAAGTACATGGAAGAAAACGAGACTTGTAGTAGTTTTTTCTTTAAAGTAATGTTTAGGAAGAAGAGTTGTCTACAGGGCTTGAAAACTGAGAATGGGGAGTTCTGAAAGGAAAACATGAAATGTTAAAATTGCGGAGGAGTTTTATAAATCTCTTTATGAAAAAGAGAAACAGATCCTGTAATACAAGATTCGTTTCTTAAAAGTCTGGAAACCAAGGTAACATTAGAAGAGAATAATGATTTGTTGAGGGATATCAATTTGGATGAGATTAAAGAAGCATGCTTTTCTTTTAAAACAGGTAAGACTCCTGGATCAGATGGGTTGCCCATAGAATTTTATTGCAGCTTTTGGGAATTGATTAAAGAAGATTTATTAGAAGTTTTCAATGAATGTTTGAGCAGTGGACTAATGAGCGATTCTATGAGGGAAGGGCTGATAACTCTCCTATTTAAAAATAAAGGGGAAAAAGAGGAGCTGAAAAACTGGAGGCCAATTAGTCTCCTCAATTGTGACTATAAGATCTTGTCCAAGATAATAATGTTTAGGTTTCAAAAATATAACGGCAAAATTAATTGATCCTGACCAAGTATGTGGTGTTCCAGGAAGAGCTATTGCTGAGAATTTAGTATTGATTAGAGATGCATGTATCTATGCAAAGGAGAGAGATTCACCTTTATGTTTAATTAATCTTGACCAAGAAAAGGCCTATGATCGGGTGGATCATTGTTTTATGTTTAAAGTTTTGGAGTACATGGGTTTGGATCAAAGATTTATTAGATGGGTGAAGATGCTGTACAGAGGCATCAGTAGTAAAGTTATTGTTAATGGATTTATGTCTGCTGGTTTTGAGGTGAAGTCAGGGGTGAGACAAGGGTGTCCTTTGTCACCCCTGTTATATATTTATTGTTTAGAACCTGCACTTTTACGAATTAGAAAGAATACACAGATTGAGGGGGTGGTAATTCCTGGCTCTGATCATCAGGAGGTTTCTCTTGATAGTTTTAATCATTCATCGAAAAAACAGCAGTGCTTTGCAACCGTATTTTTTCTTTTGTACCTCTTGATAAAACACGCACTTATAACGTGTCCGTTTCCTCCAGCCCCCCAAGGAACACTGGAACGGTCATCAATAACAGTGAGCATTTGGTCGAAAACAACACTTGCTGTCTGCTTCACGCTCAAAAACGAACACTCTCACCACTCCTCGTGGATAACGAGTCCAAACACTTTAGAAACGCATTTCACTAGCAAATCACTATAGAAATGAAGTGCATTTTTAAAACCATCAACTGTAAAAGACCTTGAAAAATATTAAATATGTCAAGTTCAACAAATAATTAGATCAATTATGTTAATTGAGAGCTTAAGTTGGAATGAAAACCAGAAGACCCTGCGGCCCTCGAGGACTGGAGTTTGACACCCCTGATGTAAGTAAATAAAAGCTTATTGTATTGTGAAGATTTGGAAGTCTACACACCTGGAATTATTCTAGAAGTTAAGAGCTGGAAGTGATGTGAAGCACAGTGACTGGATGTTCCTCCGCACACCTGGTTGCAACGGCATCCCCACAGCTCCTGAAGAAAGCCCCTCCAAGTCCCGGCAGAAGACTTCCTCCGAAGCAGGAATGCTTTTACACACTCTCTAGATAGTTTTCAATTCTTTGAAAAAAAACAACTACAGAAATGATCCCTGAAAGTATTGTTTATGTGCAAGTGGCCGACCGTCTCCCTCCAACTCTGAGTGGCACCGGTAGTATGATT
This sequence comes from Huso huso, assembly GCA_036884735.1. Taxonomy (NCBI): domain Eukaryota; kingdom Metazoa; phylum Chordata; class Actinopteri; order Acipenseriformes; family Acipenseridae; genus Huso; species Huso huso. The sequence continues at coordinate 18,211 of CM072712.1, read as the reverse complement.
TAAAAGTACGAGCCAGTTGCCTCATTTGCATTGCCTGCCTTCCTCCTTTGCAGTATAAAGTATATCAAACGTGTTCTTAAAATCTGTTGAAGATTCCCATTTGAATCGTAAGTATTTTGTTTCCATTGTAGCTATTTACACACACTGCTCTGTTGGGCTCCCAGGCTGTTATCTAACAAAACGACATATGCTGTGCTGCCATAATGGATTACATAAACTTTCCTGCCCCGTGTTGCTTTCTTCTTAGATGTGGTCTCAGGTTCTGCCGAGTTCTGCTCCCTCGATCACATTCTGCAGCATCTCGCCTTGCTCATCACTCCCGTATGCTTTGGCGGTCTAACAGCTTGGTCTCTGTGGCGCAATCGGTTCGCGCGTTCGGTTGTTAATCGAAAGGTTGGTGGTTCAAGCCCACCCAGGGGCGATGCTTTTTGCATTTCTTAATCACATTAGAAAATGACACTCTGATATGTTGTTATTTCTTCCAATTACACTGAAGAAAAAATGTGCTGTTTTTTAGTTCAAAATAATACAAAACAAAAGTAGTCATGTTGTTTGCCAAAACCCATGATCGAACCAGGGACCTTTAGATCTTCAGTCTAACGCTCTCCCAACTGAGCTATTTCGGCTCGACAAGACTAGTGTTTTTTGTCACCCCAGTAAACCTGTGTATTATGAGAAACGTTCAACAGCTCGGAAACACCATAATAGAATCTGATATCTACAAATGCGTTTCAAAACTGTTAAGTTTTCTCCCAAATGCGGTTCTCAAGAAATGTTTTTTTTTTTTTTGTATTCCTTCCAGAGTAAGTCCAAAAGGCAAACACGAACTGGCTGCCTGAAAGTGCAGCGCTTGAACTGCCTCAACAAACGCTTAGCTCTAAAACGTGTACATTGAAAGTCTATTAACATCTTTAACACAATCATCTGTAGTCCAATAGCGGTTAATCCACAGGGTGATCAATAAAGTGACTGTTGGCTTTGTTTAAATATTAACAAGATGTTTTCAGGATTCATGTGTATTCTGAACAAGCACAATAGAATATGGTAGTGAAAGGACAAGCAAATAACAGGTTTTTTGGCTCTGGTCTTGTATCATCACCCTGACTACTGTCCATAAGAAAGTGGCATTAATAAAAACGTCAAATTCATATTGATCAATGCTAATGTTAAAACACAGGACTAGATTGAGCTTAAATAAAGACATTACATCTGAAAATAACTTGTGCTTACCCCCACTTACAAGGAAAGTGTCCAACTTTGTATTGAGTGCTCGGCCATCCTGACAAGCTGCACATACTACAGCAGAAAACCGCATTATTTATTTCAGCACAGCCTAGGGTTGTCATATCGGCCCGATTGGGTTTATTACGCACATACCAACTGTTGCTCCATGAATGATGTAATGACAAGTGTAAAAAAGAAACGGATTGAAGCCAACCCAAAAAAGTAAGATTATTTATTTCAATATCGTTATAGCTACAAACGATGCACGCATTTTACAATAGCAATTGCTATTTGACAATGACCAATAAGTAATTTTATTTCTCTGCTCAGCGCTGGTAGACAGTATCAGCTATTTTCCTACCTGCTCAGGTGATTATTTTCATCATTCATTTTTTCTATTTTTCTGCAGGAGCTCCATCCTTAGTCTTTTCTGCTCCATCCAGTCTCCAGTCCAGCTACAGCGCCGTTCAAAGCGCAGCGTCATTCTCAACTTGGTCTGGGTTTTCATCAGAAAGACTGTTCCAACGTCACCGCTGCACTGCAACTCTTTCACACCGGCGCCTCACAGACCATGGTTACCACAGCAACGCCTCATCGAGTGACTACTGTGAGTGGTAAGTTGCCATGGCGACCAGGCAGCTTTAACAGGCAATGCAAGCCTGTGCCTCACTACTGAAATCTTCTTGCTCCTGCGCTTTTGCAACATGAGAGCTTCAACTCGACGAATTGTGACATCTTCATACTGCAGGCTCCTCTTCTAGACCAACGTTAAATTACTTATATCATCACTAACTGTTCTAAAGCAAATGTTTTATACATAGACAAGGATTTTAATCGCATTAACCAAATATACGCTACCCTGCTTCACTGAAGACAATAGTTTCAATTCCAATCGCAACCTCTAGATGGTAGCATAACACCACAAACTCTACATAATTTAAGCTGATTTGCTATCGCTGCGAATCTCTCACACTCCAAACTTTCTATCCTGCAGTTCATTGTCATTCCGAGGGATTCACAGTCTCCTCCTGCCTCAACCTTTTTTGCTACATTATATTAACTTGAATTTTTCAAATCCAAATCCCTCTCCTTGAGGACCTCGTCATGAAGCCATGCTTATCAGCTTTCTGAGATGTTAAGAATCCACCGTCACGTTAATTTCCAGCTTCCCTGCATCAGGCCATTCCTGCAACCTTCTTCTTCCCGGATTTGCACTTCCTCATTTGCCCCCAACTTCATCAAGGCACTTGATATAACTTTCAAAATCCATTTCATTCAATTTGAGCTACCAGTCACATACGGAAACTATGTCCTACGATTATCAACATTTCAGTCAAAGCGTCCTCCGACACCGCAATAGACAATACACTCTTAGACTGCTCCTGATCAAATCAATAGGTTTTGCAGCAGCCTCCGAGCAACGCATTCCCATCCTCTCGGGTTCTGCAGCGGCCTCAGATCTACGCATTCTTCATCTCTGCCCAAAGGCAGCCCCATCTCTGACATCATCTAAAAACGCCTTAACTCTCAAATACCAATTTCCACCGCATTCAGCAGCTCTCTTCACACTACTGACAGCATTCCATCGTCTACTCCCTCAGATCTCTGCCCATTCAGCAGATCTTGCCTCTACTGTTAATATCTCCTCATTACAGCAAATCTCTGCTCCCTCTTCAGATCTGCTTACTATTGCAGCATACAAAAGTGGCTTTAGTTTACTGTTTAAATCTGCAACTGCTCTCCTCTAGAGCTTCCAACGCTCCAGCTTTCCTCCAATACCTGGATCTAATATATATATACACGGAGAGCTTGACTTCCTCAGCAATTTAGTCATATGTCCGCTCATCCTCTCAGATACTACAAGCTTTAATACATGGTACGAGACTGGAAATCTGTTTGATTCATGAATTAAGGAGTTCCACTATTTGGAGAATGACTGGAGTTGTGAAACCCAAACCTCTGATTATTATTATTATTATTATTTATTTCTTAGCAAACGCCCTTATCCAGGGTGACTTACAGTTGTTACAAGATATCACATTATTTTTACATACAGTTACATTATTTTTTACATACAATTACCCATTTATACAGTTGGGTTTTTACTGGAGCAATCTAGGTAAAGTACCTTGCTCAAGGGTACAGCAGCAGTGTCCCCCACTAGGAACTGAACCCACGACCCTCCGGTCAGGATCCCAGAGCCCTAACCACTACTCCACACTGCTGCCCACAAGTTACAAGTTCACCTTTTCCATTCCAAACAGACATGATGGTAGCAAACCGCTGATCGATCCTGTATTAACTAACACAGGATGGTCGGCATCTCATCTCTCTGCCTTCTTTTTTAGAAACAACTCGGCAGTCGATTTCATATATTTGTTCAGGTCCAGCTGCCACTTCAGCCTTCATCAAACTCTGCAACACCAACATCTGCCGTTCAACTACATACAACACTCTCCAACCTTCTGCAATCTGCTCATCACTACATGGCCACACCCTTAGCTCCAGCGACCAAATCTTCATTTACCACTGGATGGAAAACATTTACAACTTTCTGCACTCAAAACAAAATTCATCCCATTCTGATTTAATGAGCAACGGATTCTAGCCTCCATCGTCCATGCAAGGGATTCTCTTCACTTAGCCGCCACTATCGTTAAAGCCTACATCTCCGGAATTCAGTATTTCTGCCGCCTCATCTCCGTCCCTTCTCCAACACTCCTATCCATCCCATCAGTTTGCTTGACACTCAGAGAGATCCTCAAGGCCCCCCCCCCCTCCCTCCTGGCTCCCTATATCAATAGACATCCTTCACTCTTTAATCTCTACCCTCAGAAAAGGCTGCTCTGTCTATTCAATGAACTGACCATGGAAGTACTATGTCTAACTGCTCTTGTGAAGCACTTCCTCTGCAGGACTCCTTAAGGAACAGAGTGCACCCTGTGAACTTACCATGCCAACACCAGTGATTTAAGATTTAAAAAATAAATCAATAGAAAAAAGCAAGAGTTACCAGGACATCAAGAGGAATACAATGGATAGACTCGGAGCGCTAAGCCATTTCAACGATGAGGTCTTGTGAACCATTCCGTGCACCCGGATACTGGACTTTCACCAGCTGTAGTAATTTTACTACAGAATACTACACCTTGCAGTAAAAAAAGTTAACCATGCCCAGTGTTAAACATGGTGGAGGTTGTGTGATGGTCCGCAAGTTTCACAGCCCGGTCCCAGAAGCAGACTTCAACCCGCAGCAAGTTCCTTCTTTCAATCAGCTGGTGGTCCACTAAACTCCACACTCTCCAGCCTCCCCCAGTCGGCCTGCAGCCCAAAAATAGCATGCCAGTATCAGATTGTAATTCCTATTTGAAAACATACCTACCATTACTTTTGCATTTAATGCAAATTATTAACAAACGGCATTTATAAATAAAATAAAATTCCCGTTAAGTGCGTTGCTCCGGCTGGTCGGTTAATGGAGTCAAAATTGAGTTTTTTTTTAATTTTTCTTTTAGTAAATTGTAAAAACAAAATAGCATACACTTAATCTATTCAGTAATACAGTATTGCTTTAAGACAACTGGATAAAACAGCACTAGACACTACAGCACAATGCATACCAATATATGGAGACGAGCCTTCAGCTCCTACCGAGAAGACGACAAAGAACACTTTGAGCAGAGTTCTTGTTTCAGAGTGAATCATGGATTTCCTGAAGAAGCGGGTACAGAGACACTGGGTGGGGCACAAAGTATTTACATAAATCTTGCCACCAAAATTCCCCAGATATTTCCTGACAAGCTAAGTAAATATAACATCATCCTTTATGATATCTTGGAGGGAGCTTTCTTCTTAGATGTGGTCCCAGGTTCGGCTGAGTTCTGCTCCCTCGATCACGTTCTGCAGCATCTCGCCTTGCTAATCACTCCAGTATGCTTTGATAGTTTAACAGGTTGGTCTCTGTGGCGCAATCAGTTAGCGCGTTCGGCTGTTAACTGAAAGGTTGGTGGTTCAAGCCCACCCAGCGACGATGCTTTTTGCATTTCTTAATCACATTAGAAAATGGCACTCTGATACGTTGTTATTTCTTCCAATTACACTGAAGAAAAAATGTGCTGTTTTTTAGTTCAAAATAATACAAAACAAAAATAGTGTTGCTGTTTGCCGAAACCCGGGATCGAACCAGGGACCTTCAGATCTTCAGTCTAACGCTCTCCCAACTGAGCTATTTTGGCTTGACAAGACTAATGTTTCGAGATAGCATTCTTTTTGGCAATCCAGTAAACCTGTAATGAGAAACGTTCAACAGCTCGGCAACAACATAATAGAATCCGATGCCTTTACAAATGCGTTTCGAAACTGTTAAGTTTTCTCCCAAATGCGGCTCTCAACAAATGTTTTTTTTTTGTATTCCTTCCAGAGTAAGTCCAAAAGGCAAACACTGGAACTGGCTGCCTGAAAGTGCAACGCTTGAACTGCCTCAACAAACGCTTAGCTCTAAAACGTGTACATTGAAAGTCTATTAACATCTTTAACACAATCATCTGTAGTCCAATAGCGGTTAATCCACAGGGTGATCAATAAAGTGGCTGCTGGCTTTGTTTAAATATTAACAAGACGTTTTCAGGATTCACGCGTATTCTGAACAAGCACAATAGAATGTGGTAGTGAAAGGACAAGCAAATAACAGGTTTATTGGCTCTGGTTTTGTATCATCACCCTGACTACTGTCCGTAAGAAAGTGGCATTAATAAAAACGTCAATATGCAAGGTTCCCAATGCGCAAATACGCAGCATATTTAAACTTCTTCACAATCTTAAACCTTCCCACATGAATTAAAAAAAAAAAAAAAAATAACTGACAGGTACGGCCCTTTCCCAATGTAACACTCTGCTTTGGTATCAGAATGAACCAGGGCCGCCTGGGTGAAAACCAGGAATCTTAACAGCTAGACCATACGGGAAACTGATTAGCAATATCATGGACATGCAACAGTAGCTAGTATACAGTACAATGATTGGTAAAGTGAACCACAAAAACTGATATTTCATTACAAACACGTTACAAATGAAAGCAAACATCAAGCGATTTATATTTATTCTCAATTAACACAAACTCTTCAATTGCTAAAAAAAACTATAAAAAATCTCCCTTTGTGCTTCTCGGAAGACATACGATGGAGAGCGCACTGCAGTTTTTCAGTCTGCGGAATATTACAAATTAGCAGACTGTGATCAATTACTTGGAAAGCAGCTATGCTGACCAATATATCACCAACGAGGGAAAGCTGGCAGTACTGAGTGACACAGAAGACGGATTCTCTCAGCGCGTCTCCTCTGAATGCGCACTGGCACAAAGGGGCTTAGCTCATCTAATGACGTGGCGGAATGCAATAATGTATTGGGTTAATTTACCAACAAAAGAAACATAAATACATGTGTATGTATTTGTCACAAGTGACCCTATGCCTGTGTTTATTTATTTATTTTCTGCATGTATTAATTAGTATTGTGTGAATATTTTATTTAGATCTTTTTTTTTCTTTTCATAATTTTCTGTTTGCTTTGCACTGTGTTTTTTTGCTGTGTTGATTATTATTTGTCTATTTTGTTTGGTGCAAGGGTGAAACGGAGTTCGTAATTAAAGTATTTTTTGTTTTGTTTATCACAAGCACTGTGCACCCGGACCTCAGGTCCCGCCCCAAACAATTGCAGGTACCTGTAAACACCTGGAATTAGAAGTGCTTTGAGGTATAAAAAGGGTGAGGAACTAAGAGACTGGGAGCATGGAACTAGGAGATACTGGAATAGGAAAGAAAGAGAAGCCGAGGGAAGTAAACGAAAATAAAGAGGACGAGATTAGACAGCGAGCGGCTGGGGTTTTTTTTGTGCATGGACAGTGTCAGTTTCGTTTTGTTATTTTTTCTCGTGGACTCACTCTGGGAGGACTGCAGAACTTGGTGATTGAAGACATTTGAAAAGAGGTACTGACAAGAACCTTTGCGTTCGTTGTTTATGTTTTGGTGTAAATCAGGCAGCTTCTCTGTGAACTCTGTATACTGTCGGCTTTCCTACAGGACAAGTGCATTTATCCGCTATACTAGAAGACAAAGATTTTTAGAGACCTTGTTGTATGGAACTGTTTTTTTGTTTTAATGTTTTTATTGTCTGTGTACCTTCCTCTTTTTGAACTCCGGTGGCTGTTGTATGGGATTACCGTGAGGATTTAAAGGCTGTGTCTGCAAGCAGGAAAGTATAGATTTAAATATTCTTTTCTTGCTCAAGCTGGTGTTTTTAGCGTTTTTTTTCTTTTAAATTTAATTTACTTGAATTGTTCCTACTACTCCTATTGCTTGAAGTTCCGAGTCCGTATATTGGATCAGTACAATTGGGGTGTGGATTGCGAGCTCCTGGCAGCGGACAGTTCCAGTCTGTGAGCGGTAGCACCTACTCTGAATTCTGGATACTCGCTGGGTCTGCACAGCAGAGCGGGGACCGGACGGACAGCACGTGGGAGCAGTGAACTCCAACCTGTGAGACGGCAGCATATCACTGAGGGGCTCTGGGCGGAGTAAGGAGAGAGACGTGGGTCAAGTCAGTGCCGGCAGGGAAGTAAACCAGCGTGCACTGGACTACCATAGTAAATATAGTGGTGATTTACTTTGTGTTCATTCCCTGAAGGTTGCTCTTGCTTGTCCCTCCAAGGCTTTCCATGGGATCTCTCCTGAGACCTTCAGCTGAAGCGCAGCACCCTATGGGGAGGGTTGCCCAAACAGGCAAAAATTGTGCAAAAAAGGAAAACCAATCCAATTAAAATTCAAACATCATAAGTGATAATACTGAATAAAATAATAATCAACACATTCGTCACCCATATCATTACCACCACTGCGATCTTGAAAATTTTTGTATGCCACAGAATTTAAGATCTGAAACGTAATGTTTGGCATCTACAAAAGGTCTAGCGAGTGGTGGATGAATATATTTTCTCCTAATTGAACTTTTATGCTCGCTCATTAATGCACAATTGTAACTGTCTAGTAGTTTTACTATCATATTGCAAATGGCTAGGACAAGAAATCACATAAATGACATGAGCTGAAGCACAATCACTTGTAAGATACTGTACTCTTTTTTTTCATTGTATGGCTTGTGCATTTTATTAGTTTTAAATGTATTATCACAGGCGGCACAATTACGACATGGAAAAAATCCAATATATTTGTCCAGTACACCTAGATCTCTCGAACATTTAAATGAGTCAGCCCTTAAAAAACACTGTCCGTGTTCATTTCTGTGTATATGACATTGTCTATACACAATACCTGTCATGTAAGCCTATTGGTATCAAACCGATCACAATTAATGTGATCCGTGGTTTTAGTCAGATTGATAGTTTTAATCAATCGTCGAAAAAGCAGCAGTGCTTTGCAACTGTAGTTCGTCTTGCGTGCCTTTTGGTAAGATACCCACTCAGAACGTGTCCGCTTCCTCCAGCCCCCTAAGGAACACTGGAGCGGTCATCAAAAACAGCGAGCAGTTGGCCAAAAACAACACTCGCTGTCTCCTTCAAGCTCAAAAACGAACACTCTCACTCTTCCTCGTGGATAGCGAGTCCAAACACTTTAAAAACGCATTTCGCTAGCAAATCACTATAGAAATCATCCCTGAAAGTATTGTTTTATGGGCAAGTGGCCGACCGTCTCCCTCCAACTCTGAGTGGCACCGGTAGCTCTGCCGCTGACAAATAAACAGGAGCTTTCATATAATGCAATTGCTGTTGCCCAGTCAGGTGTTACAACAACATTTCAAACTCATTCCAGACTGCAGGTGGTTAAAAGCTTAATTGGGTTCAAGTTTCTCGTATGATTTAAAAAGTAGGAGCCAGTTGCCTCATTTGCATTGTCTGCCTTCCTCCTTTGCACTGTGAAGTCTATCAAATTTGTGCTTAAAATCTGAATACGATTCCCATTTGAATCGTAAATATTTGGTTTCCATTTCAGCTATATGCATACACACTGTTCTGTTGAGCTCCCAGGGTGTTATCTAATAAAACACCATAATCGGTTGGCACGTTCGGCTGTTAATCGAAATGTTGGTGTTTCAAGCCCACGCAGGGATGATGCTTTTTGCATTTCTTTATCGCATTAGAAAATGGCACTAGAATACGTTTTTATTTCCTCCAATTACACTGAAGAAAAAATGTGCTGTTTTTTTTAATTCAAAAAATTAATTAAGAAAAAAAAAAACCCTAGTCGTGCTATTTGCAAAAACCCAGTATCGAAGCAGGGACCGTTACAGTCTAACGCTCGCCCAACTGAGCTATTTCAGCTTGACGAGATTTTGCTATCGAGACAGCATTCTTTTCGTCAATCGCCTTTTTGTCAAGCCAGTAAACCTGCATGTAATGAGAAACGTTCAACAGTTCGGAAACACCGCAAGTGTACTCCACAGCAGTGTGGAGTAGTGGTTAGGGCTCTGGACTCCTGACCGGAGGATTGTGGGTTCAATCCCTAGTGGGGGACACTGCTGTTGTACCCTTGAGCAAGGTACTTTTCCTAGATTGCTCCAGTAAAAACCCAGCTGTATAAATGGGTAATTTTATGTAAAATAATGTGATATCTGTATAATGTATGTAAAATAATGTGAATCTGTATAATGTGAAATAATGTAGAATGAGATATCTTGTAACAATTGTAAGTCGCCCTGGAAAAGGTCGTCTGCTAAGAAATAAATAATAATAATAATAATAATAATAGAATCCAATGCCTTTGCAAATGTGTTCCCAGACTGTTAGTTTTTCTCCCAAATGCGGTTTCTCAAAAAATGGTTTTGCCTACTTTTTATTATTATTATTACTTTTTCCAGAGTAAGACCAAAAGGCAAACATCCAGGAAATAGTTAAACACTGCTACAGCGCTTGAACTGTCTCAACAAACGTTTAGCTCTAAAACGTGTAGATTAAAAATCTTTTAACATCTTTAACACAATCATCTGTGTTCCAATAGCGGTTAATCCACATGGTGATCAATAAAGTGAATGCTGGCTTTGTTTACATATTAGCAAGACGTTTTCACGATTCACGCATATTCTGAACAAGCACACTAGAATATGGTAATGAAAGGACAGGAAAATAACTGCTTTATTGGCTCTGGTCTTGTATCGTCACCTTGATTACTGTCCGTAAGAAAGTGACATTAATCAAAAACCTAATTATGTAAGGTTTCCAATGCGCAAATACGCAGCATATTTAAACTTCTTCACAATCTTAGATCTTCCCACATGAATTTCAAATAATTACTGACAAGTACGGCCCTTTCCCAATGTAACACTCTGCTGTGTTTGAACACCAACGATGGCTTGGATATTATGTATTAAACCACGAAACTATTGTTCCCACTTTCTTTAGTACTACCAAATGTGCTTTTCGTGTCAGCCCTTGTGGCTTAATGGATAAGGCACTGGCCTCCTCAGCCAGGGATTGTGGGTTTGAGTCCCATCTGGGGTGTGTTGTTGTTATAGGAGGCTGTGTGGTCCAGTGGGTAAAGAAAAAGGGCTTGTAACCAGGCGGTTCCCTGGTTCAAATCTCACCTCAGCCACTGACTCATTGTGTGACCCCTGAGCAAGTCACTTAACCTCCTTGTGCTCCATCTTTCGGGTGAGGTTTAACTGTAAGTGACTTTGCAGCTAATGTATAGTTCACACACGTAAGTCGCCATGGATAAAGGCGTCTGCTAAATAAATAAAAATGAACATAATTATGGTATGTTTTATTAGCATGCGATATTTTGTAGATCTTGTTATCTGCTAAGTCCGCTCACGCTAGCCAGAACGTGCTCGAGTGCTCTGGCAGCAGCCATGAAGCAAGTCAGTTTTTCAGTTGAAATAAATAACTACTTTGTTTTTGTGGATGGGGGTGTTTTGAAAAGATCAGTTAAATAGCTACGTATTTTGAAATAAAGATGTATTCATTATTATGAACGTTAACAGAAAGTATATTGTATTTACATTTCCCACGTGTGCTTGCCTTGTACAAATCTGGCAGAGTTTCAACAAAGGCATTTGACTTCGGTTCATTAGTTAGCCTATACTGCCATCTACAGCATTCCTGCGGGTGTCGTTTACTTCTTTTGGATATTTTCACAAAAAATTGTGCGAGCATGTAGTCGTGGCCGAGTGGTTAAGGCGATGGACTAGAAATCCATTGGGGTTTCCCCGCGCAGGTTCGAATCCTGCCTACTACGTAAGCTTTGTTTTTAATTGTACGTGTTCATTGTTAATACATGTTTAAAGATCATGAAGTCTGAAATATTACTGCTTGTACTTCATATCGCTTCGGTTCATTTTGTTAAAGAATGTTCATTTTGGCACCATTACAAATGCTGTGGTTTCTTTAAAGAAGAAAAGCCATGGCCCGTACGGGGATCGAACCCACGACCTTGGCGTTATTAGCACCACGCTCTAACCAACTGAGCTAACCGGCCACACACTCAAAACTTTTTACTAGAACCCGAGGAAAATAAGTCCTGCGGACATTATGATTGTTCTACCAAGATGTTCTCGTGTTAAACTGAACAATAACACATTCAAAGTATTGGAAAGGCATAATTAGAGGCCTCGTCATAATGAGGCAGTTTAACAGTGTGAAGGATGTGGTGAGGTGCAGGCTTGCGGTGACTTTCTCTCATTTAACGACCTTGTGATTTGAATACTAACAAGAAAAACAAATCAAATTACCAAGCATTCGGTGGACGTTTTAAGAAATAAATGAACAAACAGATTTGTCAGAAGTGGATTCGAACCCACGCCTCCAGAGACTGCGACCTGAACGCAGCGCCTTAGACCGCTCGGCCATCCTGACTTACACCGACGACTTTGCACAACACTGCAGTACACTGCTGAACCTCCAATGTCTGACGCTGCAGTAAATCACCTGGTGTGCGTGAACATTATCTTTTTCTCTTTCTATTAAGGAGGACGACCTGTTTCATCGCATTCTATATGGGATCACAAGGACACTCCTCTTACAGAAAGAAAATACACGGCAAACAGATCGATCGCTTCACGGTTAGAAACAAATCAGAACAGTCTGTCAGCAAATTAACTTCATGAAAAAAACCACACAGGCATTACATAAATGTTACAGATATGTTTCGTAGACAAAAAAGTTGTAACATAATTGAGTACATATGTAAACAATCCGCCAGTAACAGACATTATCTCACATTATCTCTAGTTTCAAACGCATTATCACAGGCGGCACAATTACGACATGGAAAAAAATCCACTATATTTGTCCAGTACACCGAGATCTCTCGAACATTTAAATGATTCAGCCCTTAATAAACACTGTCTGTGTTCATTTCAGTGTATATGACATTGTCTATACACAATACCTGTCATGTAAGCCTATTGGTATCAAACCGATCACAATTAATGTGATCCGTGTTTTCAGTCAGATTGATAGTTTTAATCAATCATCGAAAAAGCAGCAGTGCTTTGCAACTGTAGTTCGTCTTGCGTACCTTTTGGTAAGTTACCCACTCAGAACGTGTCCGCTTCTTCCAGCCCCCTAAGGAACACTGGATGGGTCATCAATAACAGCGAGCAGTTGGCCAAAAAACAACACTCGCTGTCTCCTTCACGCTCAAAAACGAACACTCTCACTCTTCCTCGTGGATAGCGAGTCCAAACACTTTAAAAACGCATTTCGCTAGCAAATCGCAATAGAAATGATCCCTGAAAGTATTGTTTTATGGGCAAGTGGCCGACCGTCTCCCTCCAACTCTGAGTGGCACCGGTAGCTGTGCCGCTGACAAATAAACAGGAGCTTTCATATAATGCAATTGCTGTTGCCCAGTGAGGTGTTACAACAACATTTCAAACTCATTCCAGACTGCAGGCGGTTAAAAGCTTAATTGGGTTCAAGTTTCTCGTATGATTTAAAATGTAGGAGCCAGATGCCTCATTTGCATTGTCTGCCTTCCTCCTTTGCACTGTGAAGTCTATCAAATTTGTGCTTAAAATCTGAATACGATTCCCATTTGAATCGTATATAGTTGGTTTCCATTTTAACTATATGCATACACACTGTCCTGTTGAGCTCCCAGGGTGTTATCTATTAAAACACCATAATCAGTTAGCACGTTCGGCTGTTAACCGTAATGTTGGTGTTTCAAGCCCACGCAGGGATGATGCTTTTTGCATTTCTTAATCGCATTAGAAAATGGCACTATAATACGTTTTTATTTACTCCAATTACACTGAAGAAAAAAATGTGCTTTTTTTTAATTCAAAAAATTAATTAAGAAAAAAAAACCCTAGTCGTGCTGTTTGCAAAAACCCGGTATCGAAGCAGGGACCGTTACAGTCTAACGCTCTCCCAACTGAGCTATTTCAGCTTGACACGATTTTTCTCTCGAGACAGCATTCTTTTCGTCAATCGCCTTTTTGTCAAGCCAGTAAACCTGCATGTAATGAGAAACGTTCAACAGTTCGGAAACACCACAATAGAATCCAATGCCTTTGCAAATGTGTTTCCAAACTGTTCGTTTTTATCCCAAATGCGGTTTCTCAAAAAATGGTTTTGCCTACTTTTTATTATTATTATTACTTTTTCCAGAGTAAGACCAAAAGGCAAACATCCAGGAAATAGTTAAACACTGCTACAGCGCTTGAACTGTCTCAACAAACGTTTAGCTCTAAAACGTGTACATTAAAAGTCCATTAACATCTTTAACACAATCATCTGTTTTCCAATAGCGGTTAATCCACATGGTGATCAATAAAGTGAATGCTGGCTTTGTTCACATATTAGCAAGATGTTTTCACGATTCACGCATATTCTGAACAAAGGACAGGAAAATAACTGCTTTATTGGCTCTGGTCTTGTATCGTCACCTTGATTGCTGTCCGTAAGAAAGTGGCATTAATCAAAAACCTAATTATGTAAGGTTCCCAATGCGCAAATACGCAGCATATTTAAACTTCTTCACAATCTTAAATCTTCCCACATGAATGTCAAATACGTACTGACAAGTACGGCCCTTTCCCAATGTAACACTCTGCTGTGTTTGAACACCAACGATGGCTTGGATATGATGTATTAAACCACGATACTATTGTTCCCACTTTCTTTAGTACTACCAAAGGTGCTTATCGTGTCAGCCCTTGTGGCCTAATGGATAAGGCACTGGCCTCCTAAGCCAGGGATTGTGGGTTCGAGTCCCATCTGGGGTGTGATTTTGTTATAGGAGGCTGTGTGGTCCAGTGGTTAAAGATAAAAGGCTTGTAACCAGGAGGTCCCCCGGTACAAATCCCACCTCAGCCACTGACTCATTATGTGACCCTGAGCAAGTCACTTAACTTCCTTGTGCTCCGTTTTCGGGTGAGATGTAACTGTAAGTGACTCTGCAGCTGATGCATAGTTCACACACCCTAGTCTCTGTAAGTCGCCATGTATAATAAAAATGAACATAATTATGGTATGTTTTATTAGCATGTGATATTTTGTAGATCTTGTTACCTGCTAAGTCCGCTCACGCTAGCCAGAACGTGCTCGAGTGCTCTGGCAGCAGCCATGAAGCAAGTCAGTTTTTCAGTTGAAATAAATAACTACTTTGTTTTTTTGGATGGGGGTGTTTTGAAAAGATCAGTTAAATAGCTACGTATTTTGAAATAAAGATGTATTCATTATTATGAACGTTAACAGAAAGTATATTGTATTTACATTTCCCACGTGTGCTTGCCTTGTACAAATCTGGCAGAGTTTCAACAAAGGCATTTGACTTCGGTTCATTAGTTAGCCTATACTGCCATCTACAGCATTCCTGCGGGTGTCGTTTACTTCTTTTGGATATTTTCACAAATAATTGTGCGAGCATGTAGTCGTGGCCGAGTGGTTAAGGCGATGGACTAGAAATCCATTGGGGTTTCCCCGCGCAGGTTCGAATCCTGCCGACTACGTAAGCTTTGTTTTTAATTGTACGTGTTCATTGTTAATACATGTTTAAAGATCATGAAGTCTGAAATATTACTGGTTGTACTTCATATCGCTTCGGTTCATTTTGTTAAAGAATGTTCATTTTGGCACCATTACAAATGCTGTGGTTTCTTTAAAGAAGAAAAGCCATGGCCCGTACGGGGATCGAACCCACGACCTTGGCGTTATTAGCACCACGCTCTAACCAACTGAGCTAACCGGCCACACACTCAAAACTTTTTACTAGAACCCGAGGAAAATAAGTCCTGCGGACATTATGATTGTTCTACCAAGATGTTCTCGTGTTAAACTGAACAATAACAATTTCAAAGTATTGGAAAGGCATAATTAGAGGCCTCGTCATAATGAGGCAGTTTAACAGTGTGAAGGATGTGGTGAGGTGCAGGCTTGCGGTGACTTTCTCTCATTTAACGACCTTGTGATTTGAATACTAACAAGAAAAACAAATCAAATTACCAAGCATTCGGTGGACGTTTTAAGAAATAAATGAACAAACAGATTTGTCAGAAGTGGGATTCGAACCCACGCCTCCAGAGAGACTGCGACCTGAACGCAGCGCCTTAGACCGCTCGGCCATCCTGACTTACACCGACGACTTTGCACAACACTGCAGTACACTGCTGAACCTCCAATGTCTGACGCTGCAGTAAATCACCTGGTGTGCGTGAACACATTCTTTTTCTCTTTCTATTAAGGAGGACGACCTGTTTCATCGCATTCTATATGGGATCACAAGGACACTCCTCTTACAGAAAGAAAATACACGGCAAACAGATCGATCGCTTCACGGTTAGAAACAAATCAGAACAGTCTGTCAGCAAATTAACTTCATGAAAAAAACCACACAGGCATTACATAAATGTTACAGATATGTTTCGTAGACAAAAAAGTTGTAACATAATTGAGTACATTTGTAAACAATCCGCCAGTAACAGACATTATCTCACATTATCTCTAGTTTCAAACGCATTATCACAGGCGGCACAATTACGACATGGAAAAAATCCACTATATTTGTCCAGTACACCGAGATCTCTCGAACATTTAAATGATTCAGCCCTTAATAAACACTGTCTGTGTTCATTTCAGTGTATATGACATTGTCTATACACAATACCTGTCATGTAAGCCTATTGGTATCAAACCGATCACAATTAATGTGATCCGTGTTTTCAGTCAGATTGATAGTTTTAATCAATCATCGAAAAAGCAGCAGTGCTTTGCAACTGTAGTTCGTCTTGCGTACCTTTTGGTAAGTTACCCACTCAGAACGTGTCCGCTTCTTCCAGCCCCCTAAGGAACACTGGATGGGTCATCAATAACAGCGAGCAGTTGGCCAAAAAACAACACTCGCTGTCTCCTTCACGCTCAAAAACGAACACTCTCACTCTTCCTCGTGGATAGCGAGTCCAAACACTTTAAAACGCATTTCGCTAGCAAATCATAATAGAAATGATCCCTGAAAGTATTGTTTTATGGGCAAGTGGCCGACCGTCTCCCTCCAACTCTGAGTGGCACCGGTAGCTGTGCCGCTGACAAATAAACAGGAGCTTTCATATAATGCAATTGCTGTTGCCCAGTGAGGTGTTACAACAACATTTCAAACTCATTCCAGACTGCAGGCGGTTAAAAGCTTAATTGGGTTCAAGTTTCTCGTATGATTTAAAATGTAGGAGCCAGATGCCTCATTTGCATTGTCTGCCTTCCTCCTTTGCACTGTGAAGTCTATCAAATTTGTGCTTAAAATCTGAATACGATTCCCATTTGAATCGTATATAGTTGGTTTCCATTTTAACTATATGCATACACACTGTCCTGTTGAGCTCCCAGGGTGTTATCTATTAAAACACCATAATCAGTTAGCACGTTCGGCTGTTAACCGTAATGTTGGTGTTTCAAGCCCACGCAGGGATGATGCTTTTTGCATTTCTTAATCGCATTAGAAAATGGCACTATAATACGTTTTTATTTACTCCAATTACACTGAAGAAAAAAATGTGCTGTTTTTTTAATTCAAAAAAATTAATTAAGAAAAAAAAAAAAAACCCTAGTCGTGCTGTTTGCAAAAACCCGGTATCGAAGCAGGGACCGTTACAGTCTAACGCTCTCCCCAACTGAGCTATTTCAGCTTGACACGATTTTTCTCTCGAGACAGCATTCTTTTCGTCAATCGCCTTTTTGTCAAGCCAGTAAACCTGCATGTAATGAGAAACGTTCAACAGTTCGGAAACACCACAATAGAATCCAATGCCTTTGCAAATGTGTTTCCAAACTGTTCGTTTTTATCCCAAATGCGGTTTCTCAAAAAATGGTTTTGCCTACTTTTTATTATTATTATTACTTTTTCCAGAGTAAGACCAAAAGGCAAACATCCAGGAAATAGTTAAACACTGCTACAGCGCTTGAACTGTCTCAACAAACGTTTAGCTCTAAAACGTGTACATTAAAAGTCCATTAACATCTTTAACACAATCATCTGTTTTCCAATAGCGGTTAATCCACATGGTGATCAATAAAGTGAATGCTGGCTTTGTTCACATATTAGCAAGATGTTTTCACGATTCACGCATATTCTGAACAAAGGACAGGAAAATAACTGCTTTATTGGCTCTGGTCTTGTATCGTCACCTTGATTGCTGTCCGTAAGAAAGTGGCATTAATCAAAAACCTAATTATGTAAGGTTCCCAATGCGCAAATACGCAGCATATTTAAACTTCTTCACAATCTTAAATCTTCCCACATGAATGTCAAATACGTACTGACAAGTACGGCCCTTTCCCAATGTAACACTCTGCTGTGTTTGAACACCAACGATGGCTTGGATATGATGTATTAAACCACGATACTATTGTTCCCACTTTCTTTAGTACTACCAAAGGTGCTTATCGTGTCAGCCCTTGTGGCCTAATGGATAAGGCACTGGCCTCCTAAGCCAGGGATTGTGGGTTCGAGTCCCATCTGGGGTGTGATTTTGTTATAGGAGG
>CM072711.1:7072748-7146439 GCA_036884735.1 Huso huso | reverse complement strand
CGGCTCTACAAACGATACCTGCCACCTTCCCACCACGCACGGGCCCCAGCGACCCCGCGTGGGGTCCAAACAACACGCCAAGTGGTCCCTGGTGCCTCGCCAGCGCGTACACGGGCCAAAGTGACCCCGTGCAGGGTCCCAGCGGCTCGCCAAATGATACCTGCTACCTCACCAGCGGACGCACAGACCCCAGCGACCGCGAGCAGGGTTCTAACTGCTCGCTAAACGGCCACCTTCCCACCGTGCACAAGGGCCACAGCGACCCTGTGCGGGGTCCCACAGGTTCGCTAAGGAATACCTGCCAACTTCCCACCAGGTGCACCGGCCCTAGTGACCGTCTGCATAGTCCCAGCAGTTTGCCAAATGAAACCTGCCACCTTCCCACCAGGAGCACGAGCCAAAGCAATCCTGTGCGGGGTCACAGCGGCTCGCCAAACGATACCTGCCAACTTCCAACCGGGCGCACAGGCCCCAGCGACCGCGCTGGGTAACAACTGCTCGCCAAACGATACCTCCCACATTCCCACTGTGCGCACGGGCCACAGCGACCCTGTGTGGGGTCCCACTGTCTCGCCAAACGACACCTGGCACCTTCCCGGCACGCGCTCGGGCCTAAGCGACCCAGTGTGGCATCCGAGCGGCTCGCCAAATGATACCTGTCATCTTCCAACTACACACACAGGCCCTAGCGACCCTGTGCTGGGCTCCAGTGGTTCGCCAATCTGTCCCTGGCGTCTGGCCGGCGCACGCACGGGCCCAGCGAACCCGCCCGAGGTCCCATCAGCTCGCCAAGCGATACCTGCCACCTCGTCAGCGGGCACACAGGCACCAGCGACTCCGTATGGGGACCAAGAGGCTCGCCAAATGGTCCGTGGCGCCTGGCCAGTGCACGCACAGGTGCCAGCGAACCAGCGCGGGTTCCCAGCAGCTCGCCAAACGATACCTTCCACCTTCCCACCATGCGCGGGCCACAGCGAATTTACGCGGCGTCTGAGCTGCTCGCCAAATGATGCCTGCCATCTTAAAACCACGTGCACGGGCCCCAGCGACCCTGTGCGGGATCCCTGCGGATCGCCAAACGATACCTGCCAACTTCCCATCGGGCGCACGGGCCCCAGCAACCGCGCGTGGGATCATAACTGCTCACCAAACGATAACTGCCACCTTCCCAATGTGCGCACGGCCCACAGCGACACATAAGAACATAAGAACATAAGAAAGTTTATTATTAATTATTATTATTATTATTATTATTTATTTCTTAGCAGACGCCCTTATCCAGGGTGACTTACAATCGAAAGCAAATACATTTCAAGTATCACAGTACAAATAATAATACAATTAAGAGCAAGATAAATACAATGACTTTGGTTCAAGCAAGTACAAGTGTGACAAAATACAATTCAATGATACAGCAGATAAGTGTCAGTGATAGTAACATCAGGATATGATTAAATACAAAATACTACAGATTAAACACTTGGCAGATTACAGTACTCTGACGTACAGGATTAAATGCAGTAAAATAGGGAGCAGATAAGAGCAAGTAAAGCGCATTTAAGGAAGGGTGATAAGTGTCCCAGGCGAAGAACAGAGGAGTTTTACAGGTGCTTTCTGAAGAGGTGAGTCTTGAGGGGGCGCCGGAATGTGGTCAGAGACTGGGCAGTCCTGACATCTGTAGGAAGGTCATTCCACCACTGCGGGGCAAGGGTGGAAAAGGAGCGGGCTCTGGAGGCAGGGGAGCGTAGAGGAGGTAGAGCCAGTCTTCTAGTGCAGGCGGAGCGGAGAGTTCGAGTGGGGGTGTAGGGAGAGAGATGAGGGTCTGGAAGTAGCTGGGTGCAGTCTGGTCAAGGCATCTGTAGGCTAGTACAAGAGTCTTGAACTAGATGCGAGTGGTGATCGGGAGCCAGTGGAGTGAGCGGAGTAGTGGAGTTGCGTGGGAGAAGCGAGGCAGAGAGAACACCAGGCGGGCAGCGGAGTTCTGGATGAGCTGAGCGGATGGGTGGCAGGCGGGAGACCAGCCAGGAGGGAGTTGCAGTAGTCTAGGGCGGAGAGTACCAAGGCCTGGACCAGGAGCTGGGTTGCGTGAGTTGGTGAGGAAGGGTCGGATTCTTGGATGTTGCTCAGGAAGAATCGGCAGGTGCGTGCCAGAGTGGAGATGTGCTGGGAATAAAGCGGCAGGGGTCCAGGGTGACTCTGAGGTTCTTAGCGGAGGAAAGGGAGAGAGTGTGGTAGATTCCAGAGGAACAGAGATAGAGAGATCAGAGGGGAGGAGGAGGAGGGAAAGAAAAGGAGGTCAGATTTAGAGAGGTTGAGTTTGAGGTGATGCGAGTGCATCCAGGAGGAGATAGCAGACAGACAGGTAGAGATACGGGAGGGGATGGTGGAGTCAGAGGTGGGGAAGGAGAGGAAAATCTGAGCATCATCAGCATAGAAATGGTATGAGAAACCATAGGATGCGATGAGGGGGCCCAGGAAGCGGGTGTAGAGAGAGAACAGGAGAGGACCCAAGACTGACCCTTGGGGGACTCCTGTTGAGAGAGGGCGAGTTGTGGAGGTTGCTCCACGCCAGGTTACCTGATAAGTGCGATTGGAGAGGTAGGAGGAGAACCAGGTCAGAGCAGTTCCATAGATTCCCAGGTCAGCAAGAGAGGATAGTAGGATAGAGTGATCGACAGTGTCAAAGGCAGCAGAGAGGTCGAGGAGAATTAGGACAGAGGAGAGAGAAGCAGCTCGGGCAGACTTTAGTGAGTTGGTGACAAACAGGAGGGCGGTATCAGTGGAGTGAGCAGAGCGGAAGCCAGATTGGAGAGGGTCGAGCAGAGAGTGGTTGGACAGGAAAGCAGAGAGCTGGCGGTGTACAGTCCGCTCGAGGGTTTTGGAGAGGAAGGGTAGGAGGAGGAGAGGACGGTAGCTCTGGAGGGAGGTGGGGTCGAGGGTAGGTTTTTGAGGAGGGGAGTGATAGAGGCTTTTTGAAGGCAGAGGAAAAGAGACCAGAAAGGAGAGAGGTGTTGAGAAGGGAGGAGATAAAGGGAAGTAGAGTAGGAGCAGCAGCTTGAAAAGAGGTGAGTGGGGAGGGTCCAGGGCACACGTGGTGGGTTTGTGACCCTGGAGCAGGGAGGAGAGGTCAGAGTCTGAGAGGGGTGAGAAGGTGGAGAAGGAGGGTGAGTTAGTAGGGGGTGCAGTGGGTGTAGGGGTTGGAGCAGGAGTGGGTGCGGGGGATGGAGAGGTGTTAAGAGTTTGGATATCTGAGATTTTAGAAGAGAAGAAGGAGGCAAAGTCATCAGGGGAGATAGAGGAGGGAGGAGGAAGGGGGGAGGATTTAAGAGGGAGGAGAAGGTAGAGAATAGTTTACGTGGGTTGTTAGTGGAGGCTTGGATTATAGATTGGAAATAAGTACATTTAGCAGAGGAGAGTAGAGGAGAAGGAGGAGGAGAGTGCGGTAGAGGTCTAGGGCAGCAGGGAGTTTGGTTCTCTTCCATTTCTTTTCAGCAGATCGCAGCGTGATTCTTGCTGAGCGGAACGCAGAGGAGAGCCAGGGTTGGGGAGGGGAGGGGCGAGCAGGTCGGGAGGGGAGGGGACAGAGGGAGTCGAGGGAGGAGGTGAAGGAGGAGAAGATGGTGGAGGTAGCAGAGTCTACGGAGAGTTGTGAGAATTAGTCGATAGGAGGGAGGTCAGAGAGAGCAGTGGAGGCAAGGACAGAGGGGGAGAGAGAGCGGAGGTTACGGCGAGAGGTGACAGTGGGTGTAGGAGGAGCAGGGAGAGAGGAGAGAGACAGAGTAAAAGAGATGAAATAGTGATCAGAGAGGTCCAGGGGGGTGACAGAGAGGGTGGAGGGGCAGCAGGCTCTGGAGAAGGTGAGGTCCAGTTGACGGCCAGCTTTGTGGGTAGGAGGGGATGGAGAGAGACAGAAGTCGAAGGAGTGAAGGAGAGGGAGGAATCCAGCAGAGTGGCTGGATACAAACGAGAGGAGGCCATTCAGCCCATCTTGCTCGTTTGGTTGTTAGTAGCTTATTGATCCCAGAATCTCATCAAGCAGCTTTTTGAAGGATCCCAGGGTGTCAGCTTCAATAACATTACTGGGGAGTTGGTTCCAGACCCTCACAATTCTCTGTGTGCCTCCTATTTTCTGTTCTGAATGCCCCTTTATCTAATCTCCATTTATGACCCCTGGTCCTTGTTTCTTTTTTCAGGTCAAAGAAGTCCCCTGGGTCGACATTGTCTATACCTTTTAGGATTTTGAATGTTTGAATCAGATCGCCGCGTAGTCTTCTTTGTTAAAGACTGAATAGATTCAATTCTTTTAGCCTGTCTGCATACGACATGCCTTTTAAACCTGGGATAATTCTGGTTACTCTTCTTTGCACTCTTTCTAGAGCAGCAATATCCTTTTTGTAACGAGGTGACCAGAACTGAACACAATATTCTAGGTGAGGTCTTACTAATGCATTGTAAAGTTTTAACATTACTTCCCTTGATTTAAATTCAACACTTCTCACAATATATCCGAACATCTTGTTAGCCTTTTTTACAGCTTCCCCACATTGTCTGGATGAAGACATTTCTGAGTCAACATAAACTCCTAGGTCTTTTTCATAGATTCCTTCTTCAATTTCAGTATTTCCCATATGGTATTTATAATGCACATTTTTATTGCCTGTGTGCAGAACCTTACGCTTTTCTCTATTAAATGTCACTTGCCGTGTGTCTGCCCAGTTCTGAATGCTGTCTAGATCATTTTGAATGACTTTTGCTGCTGCAACAGTGTTTGCCACTCCTCCTATTTTTGTGTCATCTGCAAATTTAACGAGTTTGCTTACTATACCAGAATCTAAATCATTAATGTAGATTAGGAATAGCAGAGGACCTAATACTGATCCCTGTGGTACACTACTGGTTACCTCACTCCATTTTGAGGTTTCTCCTCTAATCAGTACTTTCTATTTGCTACCTGTTAACCACTCCCTAATCCATGCGCATGCATGTCCTTGAATCCCTACTGCGTTCAGTTTGAGAATTAATCTTTTATGCAGGACTTTGTCAAAAGCTTTCTGGAAATCTAAATAAACCATGTCGTATGCTTTGCAGTTATCCATTTTCAATGTTGCATCCTCAAAAAAGTCAAGTAGGTTAGTTAGACACGATCTCCCTTTCCTAAAACCATGCTGACTGTCTCCCAGGATATTGTTACAATATAGGTAATTTTCCATTACAGAAACTTGGTTGTCTGAGAGTGATGGAGACGAATATAATATTAGTGGGTACACACTGTATAGGAAAGACAGGCAGGACAGATGAGGCGGAGGTGTAGCGCCATACATAAGAAATAGTCTTGAAGCCCAGGTGTTAAATCAGGACAAAGAAAACAATGCAGAATCAATATGGGTCAGAATAATGGACAAAAATTCAAAGGGCAAAATAATAGGAGCATGCTATAGACCGCCAAATTCAGACGCTGAGCAAAATAATCTGTTATACAATGACATTCGAAATGCGTGTAGAAAAGGAGAAGCCATAGCCATAGTCCCCAGTGGCTCGGCAAACTGTCCCTGGCGCCTCCACAGCGCGCTCACTTGCCCTAGCGATCCCGCGAAGGATCCCAGCGGTTCACCAAACGGTCCCTGGCACCTCCCCAGTGCGCGCATGGGCCTCAGCGACCCTGCACAGGGTTGCAGCGACTCGCCAAATGGTCCGTGGCACCTCCCCAGCATGCGCACGGGCCCCAGCGTCTTCGCCCGGGTCCCAGCGGCTCGGCAAACGGTCCTTGGCATTTCCCCAGCGCGCGGACGTGCCCCAGGTTACAGTGGCTAGCCAATTGGAAACTGGCACCTCCCCAGCATGCGCACGGGCCCCAGCAACTTCGCACGGGGTCCCAGCAGTTAGGTAAACGCACCATTACACCTCCCCAGCACGCGCACAGGCCACAGCGACATCACGTGGGGACCCAGCGGCTCACCAAACGGTCCCTGTTGCCTCTCCAGCGCGCGCACTGGCCCCAATGACCACGCACGGTGTCCCAGCGGCTCGCCAAAAGGTCCCTGTCACCGCCCCAGCACGCGTATGAGCCCCAGTGACCCCGCGTGGGGTTTCAGCAGCTCACCAAACTGTCCCTGGCACCTCCCCAGCTCACGCACGGGGCCTGGCAACCACACGCGGGGTCCCAGCAGCTCGAGAAAAGTTACCTGGCACCTCCCCAGTGCACGCATGGGCCCCAGTGACCCCGCACATGGTCACAGTGGCCAACCAAATGTTTCCTTGCACCTCCCCAGAAGGCGCACGGGCCCCAGCGACTTCGCCCAGGGTCCAACTGGCTCGGCAAACGGTCCCTGGCACCTCCCCAGTAAACGCACAGGCCCCAGCGACCGCTTCGCAAGCCGCTGGGACCCCGCGCGCGGTCGCTGGGGCCTGTGCCTCTACAGCACACGCACGGGTCCCAGCCACCCAATGCGTGGTCCCACCAGCTCACCAAACAGTACCTGGCGCCTCCCCAGCGCGCACATGGGCCTCAGCGACCCTGCACAGGTTCGCAGCGACTCGCCAAATGTTCCGTCGCACCTCCCCAGGACGCGCACAGGCCCCAGCGACCCCGCGCGGGGTCCCAGCGACTCGGAAAAACGGTCCCTGTTGACTCCCCAGCGCGCATGGGCCCCAGCGTCCCTGGCACCTCGCCAGCATGGACATGGGGTCCAGCGACCTCGAGCGGGGTCCCACTGGCTCGCCAAAAAGTCCCTGGCAGCTCCCCAGCGCGGGCACGGGGCCCAGCGACCTCGAGCGGGGTCCCACCAGCTTGCCAAACGGTCCCTGGCACATCTACAGCACGTGCACGGGCCCTAGCGACCCCGCACGGGGTCCCAGTGGCTCGCAAAATGGTCCCTGGCGCCTCTACAGCGCTTGCACGGGCCCCAGTGACCCCACGCGGATTCCCAGTGGCTTGCAAAATTGTCCCTGGTGCCTCTACAGCGCGCGCACGAGCCCCAGTGACCCCACGCGGATTCCCAGTGGCTTGCAAAATGGTCCCCGGCATCTCTGCAATGCGCGCACAGGGCCCAGCGACCTCGAGCGGGGTCCAAGCAGCTCGCCAAACATTCCCTGGTGCCTCTATAGCACATGCAGGGGTCCCAGCTCGCCAAACATTCCCTGGTGCCTCGCACATGCACGGGGGTGCCAGTGTCTTGCAAAATGGTCCCTGGTGCCTCTACAGCGCATGCATGGGCCCCAGCGACCCTGCGCTGGGTCCCAGTGGCTCGCAAAATGGACCCTGGCGCCTCTACTGCGCGTGCACTGGCCCCAACAACCCCGCACACGGTCCTAGCAGCTCGCCAAAATGTCCCTGGCAACTCCCCAGTGCGCTCACGGTCCCCAGCGACCCTGCACGGGGCCCAAGCAGCTCGCCAAAGGATCACTGTCACCTCCCCAGCACGGGCATGGGGTCCAGCGACCTCGAGCGGGGTCCTAGCGGTTCACCAAATGGTCCCTGGCACCTCACCAGCACGTGCACGGGGCCCAGCGACCCCGTGTGGGGACCCAGCGACTCGCCAAATGGTCCCTAGAACCTGCCCAGCAATCGCACTGGCCCCAGCGACCTCGCGTAGGGTCCCAGAGGCTCGCCAATTGGTCCCTAGCACATCCCTAGCGCGCGCACACGCCCCAGCGACTTTGCGTGGGGTCCCAGCGGCTCGCCAAATGGTACCTGGCACCTCCTAAGCACGCGCTGGGGCCCAGTGACCCCGCACGGTGCCCATCAACCCTGTGCGCGGTCCCAGCGGCTCGCGAAATGGTCCCTGGCACCGCCCCAGCGACGCACGGGACCTAGCGACCTCGCGCAGCGTCCCAGAGGCTCGCCAAATTGTCCCTGGCACATCCCCAGCGCGCGCGCGGGGTCCCAGCGGCGGGCAAAATGGTCCCTGCTAGCTCCCCAACACATGCACTGGGCCAGCGACCCCACACGGGGTCCCAGCGGCTCACCAAATGGTCCCTGGCCCCTTCCCAGCGCACGCACGGGGCCCAGTGACCCCGTGCGGGGTTCCAACGGCTCGACAAATGGTATCTGGCACCTCCCCAGCTCGCACACGGTGCACAGCGATCTCGCTCCGGGTCCCAGAGGCTCGCGAAATGGTCCCTGGCACCTCCCCAGTGATCACACGGGCACCAGCAACATCGCACAGGGTCCCACCTGCTCATCAAATGTTCCCTGCACATCCCCAGCGCGCGCACGGGGCCCAGCTATCCCATGCGGGGTCCCAGCTGCTCGCCAAATGGTCCATGGCACCTCCCCAGCGCGCGCACGGTGCCCAGCAACCCAGCGCGGGGTCCCAGCGACTCGCCAAGTGATCCCTGGCACCTCCCCAGCACGCACACGGGCCCCAGAGACCCCGCAGGGGGTTCGAGCGGCTCGCCAAATGGTCCCTGGCACTTCACCAGCACACGCACGGGCCCCAGCGACTTCGGTGTCGTTCCAGTGGCCAGCCAAACTGTCCCTGACACCTCCCCAGCGATCACACAAAAACCAGCGAACTCGCGCAGGGTCCCAGAGGCTCGCCAAATGGTCCCTGGAACATCCCCAGCACGCGCACGGGACTCAGCGACCCCACGCGGGATCCGAGCGGCTTGCCAAATGGTCCCTGGCACCTCCCCAGCGCACGCACGGAGCCCAGCGACTTCGGTGTCATTCCAGTGGCCCGCCAAACTGTCCCTGACACCTCCCCAGCGATCACACAAACCCCAGCGAACTCGCGCAGGGTCCCAGAGGCTCGCCAAATGGTCCCTGGAACATCCCCAGCACGCGCACGGGACTCAGTGATCCCACGCGGGATCTGAGCGGCTTGCCAAATGGTCCCTGGCACCTCCCCAGCGCACGCACGGAGCCCAGCGACCCAGCGCGGGGAGCCAGCGGCTCGCCAAATGATCCCTAGTACATCCCCAGCACGCACACGAACCCAGAGAACCCGCACGGGGCAAGAGCGGTTCACAAAATGTTCCCTGGCACCTCCCCAGCACGCGCACGGGCCCCAGCGACATCGCGTGGGGTTCCAGCAGCCCGCCAAACCGTCCCTTACAGCTCCCCAGCAATCGCATGAATCAATGACCTCGCGCAGGGTCCCAGAGGCTCCCCAAATGGTCCCTGGCACATCCCCAGAATGCACACGGGCCCCAGAAACTTCGCGTGGGGTTCCAGCGACCCGTAAGCGGTCCCTGGCACCTGCCCAGCCATCGCACGAGCCGCAAGCGACCTCGCGCGGGGTCCCAGAGGCTCGCCAAATGGTCCCTGGTCCCTCCCCAGCGCAAGCACTGGGCTAGCGACATCAGCGGGGTCACAACGTCTCACAAATGGTCCCTGGCACCTCCCAGCGTGCGGGCCCCAGCGACAGCGTGGGGTTCCAGCTGCCCGTAAGCGGTCCCATACACCGCCCCCAGCAATCGCACGAGCCCCAGCAATCTCAAGACAGGGTCCCAGAGGCTCGCAAATGGTCCCTGGCATCCCCAGTACGCCGGGCCCCAGCGACCGTGTGCGGTTCCAGCGGCTCGCCAAAGTGTTCCTGGCACTTCCCCCAGCAGCGCCGCAGACTGGCGGCTTCGTGGGGTCCCAGTAGCTCGCAAATGGTTCCTGACACATCCCCAACATGCGCATGGGTCCCAGCGATCCCAGCGGGGTCCCAGCAGCTTCCTCGACAAATGGTCCTGTCAACTCCCAGCCTGGACACGGACCCCAGCGACTTTCGTGTGGCGTTCCAGCGGCCCGCCAAACGGTCCCTGACACCTCCCAGCGGTCGCCACAGTTCCCCACCCCTCGCAGGGTCCCAGAAAGGCTCGCCAAAGGTCCCTGGCACATCCCCAGGATGCGCTCATGATGGCCCCAACAACTCCAGCGTGGGGTTCCAGCGGCCCGTAAGCGGTCCCTGGCACCTCCCCAGCGATCGCCGCGACCCCAACAAACTAGCGCAGGGTTCCAGAGGCTCACCAAATGGTCCCTGGTCCCTCTCCAGTGCAAGCACTAGGCCCTGGCGACCCTGCGCGGTGTACCAACTGATCGCAAATGGTCCCTGGCACATCCCCAACGCGCGCATGGGCCCCAGCGACTTCGTGTGGGGTTCCAGCGGCCCGTAAAACGGACCCAGACACGTCCCCAGCGATAGCACGAGCCCCAGCAACCACATGCAGGGTCCAAAGGCTCGCAAATGATCCCTGGCACAGTCCCAGCACACGCATCGGGCCCAGCGACATCGCGATGTCCCAACACCCGCAAATGGTCCCTTTCAGATCCCCAAGGGTCCCAAGACGGGCACCAGCGACATCGGCGCAGGGTCAAGCGGCTTGCCAAATGGCCCCCTGGCACCTCCAGCGCAGCCACAAGACGGTACCCAGCGCGGGGTCCCAGCGTCTCGCCAAATGGGCCCTGCCATCTCCCCAGCGCAGCGCATGGGGCCCAGCGACTCCCGCTCTGGGTCCCAGTGGCTCGCCAAATGGTCCCTGGCTCCTCACCAGAACGCACACGGGTCCCAGCGACTTCGTGTGCGGTTCCAGTGGCCTGCCAAACTGTCCCTGGCACTTCCCAGTCCACGCGACGGGCCCAGCGACCCCTGGGGTCAAAGCCGGCTCGCCAACTGTTCCCTGGCACCTCCCCAGCGATAGCCACGAGGCCCCAGCGACCTTGCGCGCAGGGTCCCAGACGCTGCCAAAATGGTCCCTGGCACATCCCCAGCACGCCACGGGCCCCAGCGACTTCGTGTGCGGTTTCAGCGGCTCGCCAAAGTGTTCCTGGCACTTCCCCAGAGTGCGCACAGGCCACAGCGGCTTCACGTGGGGTCCCAGCGGCTTGCCAAATGGTCCCTGGCACCTCACCAGCATGCGCACAGGCCCCAGTGACCCCAGGGGGGGTCCCAACGGCTCATCAAATGGTCCCTGGCTCCCTACCCAGCACACACACGGGCCTATCAACCACGCTGTGGGAGTCCCAGCGGCTTGCAAATGTTCACTGGCACCTCCCCAGCGCGTACACGGGGACCAGCGACCCAGCGCGGGGTAACAGCGGCTCGCCAAATGGTCCCTGGCCCCTCCCCAGTGCGCACACTGGGACCAGCGACCCAGCGCGGGGTAACAGCGGCTCGCCAAATAATCCCTGTCACCTCCCCGGCGCAGGCGGGGCGGCAACCCAGCGGTGTTCCAGCTTTCGCCAAAATGATACCTGGCACATCCACAGCACGCACACGGGCCACAGCGACTTCACGCGGGGACCCATCAGCTCGCAAATGGTCCTTGGCACATCCCCAGGGCCCTCACGGACCCCAGCAACCAGGCTTGGAGTCCCAGCGGCTCGTCAAATGCTCCCTGGCACCTCACCAGAACGCGCACGGATCCCAGCGACCCCGCGCTGGATCCCAGCGGACTCGGCAAATCGTCCCTGGCACCTCCCCAGCGATAGCACGAGCCCCAGCGACCTTGCACAGGGTCCCAGACGCTCGCCAAATGGTCCCTGGCACATCCCCAGTACGCATACGGGCCCCAGCGACTTCGTGTGCGGTTCCAGCGGCTCGCCAAAGTGTTCCTGGCACTTCCCCAGAGCACGCACGGGCCACAGCGGCTTCACGCGGGGTCCCAGTAGCTCGCAAATGGTTCCTGACACATCCCCAACGCGCGGACGGGCCACAGCGACATCGCGCGGGGTCCCAGCGGCTTGCCAAATGGTCCCTGGCACCTCACCAGCATGCGCACAGGCCCCAGCGACCACGCCCAGCGGGGGTCCCAACGGCTCATCAAATGGTCCTGGCTCCTACCCAGCACCGCACGGGCCCCTAGCAACCCACGCGGAGTCCCAGAGGCTTGCAAATGTTCACTGGCACCTCCCCAGCGTGTACACGAGGCCCAGCGACACCGCGCGGCGTCCCAGCGTCTCGCCAAATGGTCCCTGGCCCCTGCCCAGCCAGCACACTGGGACCAGCGACCCAGCGCGGGATAACAGCAGCTCGCCAAATGGTCCCTGGCACCTCCCCAGCGCACGCACGGGGCCCAGCGACCCCGTGGGGTCCCGGTGGCTCGCCAAATGATCCCTGGCACATCCGTAGCCCGGACACGGGCCCCAAGGGCCCCACGCGGAGTCCCAGAGGCTCGCCAAGTGGTCCGTGGCACATCCCCAGCACGCACACGGGCCCCAGAGACCCCGCGCGGGGCAAGAGCGGCTCGCGAAATGGTCCCTGGCACCTCCGCAGCACGCGCACGGGCCCCAGCGACTTCGCGTGGGGTTCCAGCAGCTTGCCAAAAGGTCCCTGACACCTCCCCAGCGATCGCACAAGCCCCAGCGACAACGGCGCAGGGTCCCAGAGGATCGCCAAATGGTCCCTGGAACATCCCCAGCACGCACACGGGCCCCAGCGACATCGCGCGTGGTACCAACTGCTCGCAAATGGTCCCTGACACCTCCCCAGTGCGCGCATGGGGCCCAGCAAAACCGCGCCAGGTCCCAGCGGCTTGCCAAATGATCCCTGGCACATCCCCAGCACGCACACGGGCCCCAGAGACCCCAGCGATGCAAGCCGCGGTTCAAATGGTCCCTGGCACCTCCGCAGCACGCGCATGGGCCCCAGCGACTTCGCGTGGGGTTCCAGCGGCCCGCCAAACTGTCCATGATACCTCCCCAGCGATCGCACGAGCCCCAATGACCTCGCGCAGGGTCCCAGAGGCTCGCCAAATGGTCCCTGGCACATCCCCAGGGCCCTCACGGACCCCAGCGACCAGGTTTTAGTCCCAGCGGCTCGTCAAATGCTCCCTGGCACCTCACCAGAACGCGCACGGACCCCAGCGACCCCGTGCGGGGTCAAAGCGGCTTGCCAAATGGTCCCTGGCACCTCCCCAGCATGCGCACGGGGCCCAGCGACCCGGCGCGGGGTCCCAGCCGCTTGTCAAATGGTCCTTGGCACCTCCCCAGCGCTCGCACGGGGCCCAGCAACCCCGCGCTGGATCCCAGCGGACTCGGCAAATCGTCACTGGCTCCTCCCCAGCACGCACACGGGCCACAGCGACTTCACGCGGGGTCTCAGCAGCTCGCAAATGGTTCCTGACACATCCCCAATGCGCGGACGGGCCACATTGACTTCGCGCGGGGTCCCAGCGGCTTGCCAAATGGTCCCTGGCACCTCACCAGCATGCGCACAGGCCCCAGCGACCTGACATGCGGGGTCCCGATGGCTAATCAAATGGTCCCTGTCTCCTACCCAGCACAGCGACAGGGCCCTAGCAACCCGCGCGGTGTCCCAGCGGCTCTCAAATGTTCACTGGCACATCCCCAGCGAGCGCACAGGCCCAGCGAATTCGCGCCGGGTCCCAGCGGCTTGCCAAATGATCCCTGGCACATCCCCAGCACGCACACGGGCCCCAGAGACCCCGCGCGGTACAAGCACGGTTCATGAAATGGTCCCTGGCACCTCCCCAGCACGCGCACGGGCGCCAGCGACATCGCGTGGGGTTCCAGCGGCCCGCCAAACTGTCCGTGATACCTCCCCAGCGATAGCACGAGCCCCAACGACCTTGCGCAGGGTCCCAGAGGCTCGCCAAATGGTCCCTGGCACATCCCCAGGATGCGCATGGGCCACAGGAACCAGCGTGGGGTTCCAGCGGCCCGCCCAAACGGTCCCTGGCACCTCCCAGCGATCGCACGAACCCCAACAAACTAGCGCAGGGTTCCAGAGGCTCACCAAATGGTCACTGGTCCCTCTCCAGTGCAAGCACTAGGCCCCAGCAACATCGCGCGGGGTCCCAACGGATCGCAAATGGTCCCTGGCACATCCCCAACGCACGCATGGGTCCCAGCGATCCCGACGACGGGTCCCGGCGGCTCGCCAAAATGGTCCGTGTAAACTCACCAGGGCCACGGACCCCAGCGACTTCGTGTGGAGTTCCAGCGGCCCGCCAAACGGTCCCTGACACCTCCCAAGCGATCGCACGAGCCCCACCGACCTCGCGCAGGGTCCCAGAGGCTCGCCAAATGGTCCCTGGCACATCCCCAGGATGCTCATGGGCCACAGCAACCAGCGTGGGGTTCCAGCGGCCCGCCAAAGGGTCCCTGGCACCTCCCCAGCGATCGCACGAACCCCAACAAACTAGCGCAGGGTTCCAGAGGCTCACCAAATGGTCACTGGTCCCTCTCCAGTGCAAGCACTAGGCCCCAGCGACATCGCGCGGGGTACCAACGGATCGCAAATGGTCCCTGGCACATCCCCAACGCACGCATGGGCCCCAGCGACTTCGTGTGGGGTTCCAGCGGCCCGCCAAACGGACCCAGACACGTCCCCAGCGATAGCGAGAGCCCCAGCAACCCGTGCAGGGTCCAAGAGGCTCGCAAATGATCCCTGGCACAGTCCCAGCATGCACATCCCGGGCCCAGCGACATCACAGGTGTCCCAACACCTCGCAAATGGTCCCTTTCACATCCGCAGCGCACGCACGGGCACCAGCGACATCGCGCAGGGTCAAAGCGGCTTGCCAAATGGTCCCTGGCACCTCCACAGCGTGCGCACGGTACCCAGCGACCCCGCGCGGGGTCCCAGTGTCTTGCAAAATGGGCCCTGCCATCTCCCCAGCACGCGCATGGGGCCCAGCGACTCCGCTCTGGGTCCGAGTGGCTCGCTAAATGGTCCCTGGCTCCTCACCAGAACGCACACGGTCCCAGCGACCGTGTGCGGTTCCAGTGGCCTGCCAAACTGTCCATGGCACTCCCCAGTCCACGACGTTTAGCGGGAAGCGGGTCAAAGCGGCTGCCAACTGTTCCCTGGCACCTCCCCAGCGATAGCACGAGCCCCAGCGACCTTGCGCAGGGTCCCAGACGCTCGCCAAATGGTCCCTGGCACATCCCCAGTACGCATACAGGCCCCAGCGACTTCGTGTGCGGTTCCAGCGGCTCGCCAAAGTGTTCCTGGCACTTCCCCAGCGCGTGCACGGGCCACAGCGGCTTCACGCGGGGTCCCAGTAGCTCGCAAATGGTTCCTGACACATCCCCAACGCGCGGACGGGCCCCAGCGACTTCGTGCGGGGTCCCAGCGGCTTGCCAAATGGTCCCTGGCACCTCACCAGCATGCGCACAGGCCCCAGCGACCACGAGCGGGGTCCCAGCAGCTCATCAAATGGTCCCTGGCTCCTACCCAGCACACGCACCGGGCCTAGCAACCACGCACGGAGTCCAAGCGGCTTGCAAATGTTCACTGGCACCTCCCCAGCGCGTACACGGGGCCCAGCGACACCGCGCGGCGTCCCAGCAGCTCGCCAAATGGTCCCTGGCCCCTGCCCAGCCAGCACACTGGGACCAGCGACCCAGCGCGGGGTAACAGCGGCTCGCTAAATGGTGCCTGGCCCCTCCCCAGTGCGCACACTGGGACCAGCGACCCAGCGCGGGGTAACAGCGGCTCGCCAAATAATCCCTTTCACCGCCCCAGCGCGCGCACGGGGCCGAGCGACCCCGCGCGGTGTTCCAGCTTTTCGCCAAATGATACCTGGCACATCCACAGCACGCACACGGGCCACAGCGACTTCACGCGGGCACCCATCAGCTCGCAAATGGTCCCTGGCACATCCCTAGGGCCCTCACGGACCCCAGCGACCAGGCTTGGAGTCCCAGCGGCTCGTCAAATGCTCCCTGGCACCTCACCAGAACGCGCACGGACCCCAGCGACCCCGTGCGGGGTCAAAGCGGCTTGCCAAATGGTCCCTGGCACCTCCCCAGCATGCTCCACGGGGCCCAGCGACCCGGCGCGGGGTCCCAGCCGCTTGCCAAATGGTCCTTGGCACCTCCCCAGCGCTCGCACGGGGCCCAGCGACCCCGCGCTGGATCCCAGCGGACTCGGCAAATCGTCCCTGGCTCCTCCCCAGCACGCACACGGGCCACAGCGACTTCACGCGGGGTCTCAGCAGCTCGCAAATGGTTCCTGACACATCCCCAATGCGCGGACGGGCCACAGCGACTTCGCGCGGGGTCCCAGCGGCTTGCCAAATGGTCCCTGGCACCTCACCAGCATGCGCACAGGCCCCAGCGACCTCGAGCGGGGTCCCAATGGCTAATCAAATGGTCCCTGTCTCCTACCCAGCACACGCACAGGGCCTAGCAACCACGCGCGGTGTCCCAGCGGCTCTCAAATGTTCACTGGCACATCCCCAGCGAGGCGCACTGGGCCCAGCGACCGCGCCGGGTCCCAGTGGCTTCGCCAAATGGTCTATGGCCCTCCCAGCTGGCGTGCACGGGGCACAGCGACCCCGGCCTGGGGTCCCAGGTTCATGAAATAATACCTGCCACCTCCCCAGCGCGCGCGGGTGGCCCAGCACATCGGCGGGGTCCCAGTGACACACCAAATGGTCCCTGGCACGCCCCCAGCACACGCACACGAAACCCAGCGACATTATGCTGTTGTCCCAGCGGCTTGCCAAACTGTCCCTAGCACCTCCCCAGCACGCCGCAGGGGGCCCCCAGTGACATCGCATAGTGTCCCAGCTGCTCCAAATGGTCCCCTGGCACCTCCCAGCACATAATACGGGCACCAGAGACCCAGCGCGGGGTCCATGAGGCTCACCAAATGGTCCCTGGTCCATCCCCAGTGCAAGCACAAGCCCCAGCGAGTTCGCGCGTGGTCCCAGTGGATTCCCAAATGGTCCCTGGCACCTCGCTAGGCACACACACGGGCCCCAGAGACCCCGCGCAGGGATCCAAGCTGCTCGCCAAATGGTCCCCTGACACCTCCCCAGCAATCGCGACGGGCCACAGCGACTTCGTGTGGGGTTCCAGCGGCTTGCCAAATGGTCCCTGGCACCTCCCCAGTGTCGCACGGGGCCACCGACCCTGAGGGTCCCAGGGGGCTTGCCAAATGGTCCCTGAACCTCCCCAGCGCAAGATGGGGCCCAGCGACCACGCCGTGGGTCCCAGCGGCCCGCCAAATGGTCCCTGGCACCTCCCCAGCGCGCGATGAACCCCAGCGACCCGCAGGGTCCCAGAGGCTCGCCAAATTGTCCCTGGCACCTCCCCAGCCCACAAGACACCCCACAGCGACATCGCAGGGGGGGTCCAGCGGCTTGCCAAATGGTCCATGGCACCTCCCCAGTGTGCGCGACGGGGCCCAGCTGTGGGGTTCCTGGATCCCAGCAGCTTGCCAAATGGTCCCAGGAACCTCCCACAACCAAGACGGGGCCCAGCAACCCATCCTGGATCCCAGCTGGAGTTCGGCAAATCATCCCTGGCTCCTCCCCATCACGCACACCGGGCCCAGCGACTTCGGCGGGGTCTCAGCAGCTCTCAAATGGTTCCTGACACATCCCCAGTGCGCGGACGGACCACAGCGACTTTGCACGGGGTCCCAGTGGCTTGCCAAATGGTCCCTGGCACCTCACCAGCATAAGCGCACAGGCCCCAGCTACCTGAGCGGGGTCCCAATGGCTAATCAAATGGTCCCTGTCCCTACCCAGCACACACAGGGCCTAGCAACCACGCTGGTGTCCCAGCGGCTCTCAAATGTTCACTGGCACATCCCCAGCAAGTGCACGGGCCCAGCGAATTCGCGCCGGGTCCCAGTGGCTTCCCAAATGGTCTATGGCCCCTCCCAAGCGTGTGCACGGGGCACAGCGACTTCGCCCGGGGTCCCAGAGGATCGCCAAATAATACCTGCCACCTCCCCAGCGTAGCGGCACGTGGCCCAGCAACACCGCTGCGGGGTCCCAGCGACACACCAAATGGTCCCTGGCACCTCCCCAGTGCGCACACGAAACCCAGCGACACGAGCGTTGTCCAAGCGACTTGCCAAACTGTCCCTAGCACCTCACTAGCACGCAAAGAGGGCCCCAGCGACATCGCGTAGTGTTCAGTGGCTTTCGCAAATGGTCCCTGGCACCTCCCCAGCACACACACGGGCACCAGAGACCCCGTGCGGGGTCCATGCGGCTCAACAAATGGTCCCTGGCACATCCCCAGCCAGCACACAAGCCCCAGCGAGTTCAGCGCGGGGTCCCAGCAGCTTCCCAAATGGTCCCTGGCACCTCCCCAGCACACACACCGGCCCCAGAGACCCAGCTGGGATCCAAGCGGCTTGCCAAACGATCCCTGACACCTCCCCCAGCAGACAGGCCCCAGCTTAATGACCTTCGGGGTCCCAGAGGCTGGCCAAATGGTCCATGGCACCTCCCCAGTGTGCGCACGGGCCCAGCGACCCCACGCTGGGTCCCAGCGGCTTGCCAAATGGTCCCTGGAACCTCCCCAGCCCTCACGATGGGCCCAGCGACCCCTTGGGGTCCCAGCTGCTCGCCAAATGGTCCCTGGCACCTCCCCAGTGCACGCCGGGGCCCAGCGACCCGAGCTGGGTCCCAGCGGTCGCCAAATGGTCCCTGGCACTTCCCCAGCGCACAGCACCACAGCGACTGCGCGGGGTCAAAGCAGGGCTTCCCAAATGGTCCATGGCATCCCAAATCACCAGCCTGGCGACATCAGGGTCCCAGCTTGCAAATGGTCCCTGGCACCTCCCAGCACAACACGGGCACCAGAGACCCCTCAAATGGGTCCTGACTCAATCAAATGGTCCCTGGCACATCCCCAGGTCCCAGCGCTGCACAAGCCCCTGGAGTTTGCAGCGGGGTCCCAGCGGCTTCCCAAATGGTCCCTGGCACCTCCCAGCACACACCGGGCCCCAGAGACCCAGCGGGATCCCAGTGGCTCCCAAATGGTCTATGAACCTCCCAGCGTGTGCATGGGGCCCAGCGACCCCCGAGGTCCCAGCGGCTCGGCAAATGGTCCCTGGCACCTCCCCAGCGCGCAGATGGTAACCAGCGACCCGCTCGGGGTCCCAGCGGCTCGCCAAATGTCCCTGGCACTTCCCCAGCGCACGCACGGGCCACAGCGACTTCGCGCGGGGTCAAAGCGGCTTGCCAAATGGTCCATGGCACCTCACCAGCATGCGCACAGGCCCCAGTGACCACGCGCGGTGTCCCAGCGGCTTGCAAATGTTCACTGGCACTATGCCCAGCGAATTCGCGTTGGGTCCCAGTGGCTTCCCAAATGGTCTATGGCCCCTCCAAAGCGTGGCGCACGGGCACAGCGACTTCGCCGGGGTCCCAGCGGATCACCAAATAATCCCTGCCTCCTCCCAGCGGCACGGGCCCAGCGACCCAGCGGGGTCCAACTGGATCGCCAAATGGTCCCTGGCCCCTCCCTAGTGCGCACACTGGGACCAGCGACCGAGCGCGGGGTAACAGCGGCTGGCCAAATGATCCCTGGCACATCCCCAGAGCGCGCACGGGGGCCGAGCGACCCCGCGCGGTGTTCTAGCGGTTCGCCAAATGATCCCTGGCACCTCCCAGCACGCACACAGGCCCCAGAGACCCGCGGCGCTGGGTCCCAGCTGCTCGCCAAATGGTCCCTGGCACCCCCCCAGTGCGCACCTGGGCCCCAGCGACGCGGGGTCCCAGCGGCTTGACAAATGGTCCCTGGCCCCTTCTCAGCGCACACTGGGCCCAGAGACAAATGGGGGGGATCCAGCGGTCTTTGGCCAAATGGTCCTGGCCCTTCCCCATGCGCCCTGGACCTCCGGTGTTCCAGCGATCACCAAATCATCCTGGCACATCCCCGGGCCACAGCGACTTCACGCGGGGTCCCATCAGCTTCGCAAATGGTCCCTGGCACATCCCCAGGGCCCTCCACGGACACCAGCGACCAGGCTTGGGTCCCAGTTCCCTGGGTTTGCCAACTGGGTCCCTGGCACCTCACCAAATGGTCCCTGTCTCCTCCCCAGCAGGGACCAGCGGCCGGGGTCCCAGCGGCTACCAAATGGTCCCTGGCACCTCCCCAGCGCGATGGGGCCCAGCAACGACCCAGCGGGGTCCCAGCTGACCCAAATGGTCCCTGGCACATCCCCAGCGTCGCACGGGCCCACTGAAGGCGGGGTTCCTGCGACACACCAAATGGTCCCTGGCACTTCTCCAGTGTGAACACGAACCCCAGCGACATTGGGCTTTGTCAAAGCAGTTTGCCAAACTGTCCCTGGCACCTCACCAGCACGCGCAGGGGCCCCAGCGACATCGCGTAGTGTTCCGGCGGCTCGCAAATGGTCCATGGCACCTCCCCCACACCACGACCCCAGAGACCACCGCTGGGATCAGCGGCTTGCCAAATGGTCCTGGCACATCCCCAGCGATCGCCGACCCCCAACAACCCGGCGCGGGGTCCCAGAGGCTCACCAAATGGTCCCTGGTCCCTCCCAGCACAAGCACTGGGCCCAGCGACTCAGCGGGGTCCCAGTGGCTCGCCAAATGGTCCATGGCACCTCCCCAGCGTGCGCACAGGGCCCAGGGACCCCGCGCGGGGTGCCAGCAGTTCGCCAAATGGTCCCTGGCACCACCCCAGCACGCACATGGGCCCCAGCGACTTCGCGCGGGATCCCAGAGGTTCGCCAAATGGTCCCTGGCACATCCCCTGCGCATGCACGGGCCCCAGCGACTTCGCACTGGGTCAAAGCGGCTTGCCAAATGGTCCCTGACACCTCCCCAGCCATCGCAGAGCCCAAGCGACCTCGCGCAGTGTCCAAGCGGCTCGCCAAATGGTCCCTCGCACCTCCCCAGTGCACGCACGGGCCCCAGCGACTTCGCGTGGGTTTCCAGCGGACCGCGAAATGGTCCCTGACACCTCCCCAGTGATCGCACGACCCGCAACGACCTCACGCAGGGTCCCAGAGGCTCGCCAAATGGTCCCTGGCACATCCCCAGCACGCGCACAGGCCCCAGCAACTTTGCGTGTGGTCTCAGCAGCTCGCAAATGGTTCCTGACACATCCCCAATGCGCGGACGGGCCACAGCGACTTTGCACGGGGTCCCAGCGGCTTGCCAAATGGTCCCTGGCACCTCACCAGCATGCGCACAGGCCCCAGCTACCTCGAGCGGGGTCCCAATGGCTAATCAAATGGTCCCTGTCTCCTACCCAGCACACGCACAGGGCCTAGCAACCACGCGCGGTGTCCCAGCGGCTCTCAAATGTTCACTGGCACATCCCCAGCGGCGCCACGGGCCCTCCCGCCGGGTCCCAGTGGCTTCCCAAATGGTCTATGGCACATCCTCCCAGCGTGTGTGCACGGGGCACAGCGACTTCGCCCGGGGTCCCAGAGGATCGCCAAATAATACCTGCCACCTCCCCAGCGCGTGCACGTGGCCCAGCAACACCGCGCGGGGTCCCAGCGACACACCAAATGGTCCCTGGCACCTGCCCAGTGCGCACACGAAACCCAGCGACATTGGCGTTTGTCCAAGCGGCTTGCCAAACTGTCCCTAGCACCTCACCAGCACGCGCGCGAGGGGGGCCCCAGCGACATCGCGTAGTGTTCGGCGGCTCATAAAATGGTCCCTGGCACCTCCCCAGCACACACACGGGCACCAGAGACCCCGTGCGGGGTCCATGCGGCTCAACAAATGGTCCCTGGCACATCCCCAGCGCGTGCACAAGCCCAAGCGAGTTCGCGCGTGGTCCTAGCGGCTTCCCAAATGGTCCCTGGCACCTCGCTAGCACACACACGGGCCCCAGAGACCCCGAGCGGGGTCCCAGCGGCTCACCAAACCATCCCTGACACCTCCCCAGCAATCCCGGGCAGACCCACAGCGACCAGCGGGGTCAAAGGGCTTGCCAAATGGTCCATGGCACCTCCCCAGTGTCACAGGGGCCCAGCGACCCCGCGGGGTCCCAGCGTTCTTGCCAAATGGTCCTGGAACCTCCCCAGCACGCATGGGGCCCCAGCGACATCGTTTCGGGGTCCCAGAGGTAAACCAAATCGTCCCTGGCACCTCCCCAGCGCAAGCATGGCCCCAGCGACCAAGCTGCTGGGTCCCAGCGGCTCGCCAAACTGTCCCTGGCACTTCCCCAGCCATGCGCACAGAGCCTGGCGACCTCGCAGGGTCCAAGCGGCCGCCAAATGGTCCATGGCACCTCCCCAGGCGCACAGGCCCCAGCGACCTGGTGTCCCAGCGGCTTGCAAATGTTCCCTGGCACTGTGCCCAGCGAAATGGTCCCAGTGGACACCTAAATTGTCTATGGCCCTCCCCCGCAAGCGCACGGGCCCAGCGACTTCGCCAGGGTCCCAGCGGATCACCAAATAATCCCTGCCACCTCCCCAGCGCGTGCACGGGGCCCAGCGACCCAGCGCGGGGTAACAACGGATCGCCAAATGGTCCCTGGCCCCTCCCTAGTGCGCACACTGGGACCAGCGACCGAGCGCGGGGTAACAGCGGCTGGCCAAATGATCCCTGGCACATCCCCAGAGCGCGCACGGGGGCCGAGCGACCCCGCGCGGTGTTCCAGCGGTTCGCCAAATGATACCTGGCACATCCACAGCACGCACACAGGCCCCAGAGACCACACGCTGGGTCCGAGCTGCTCGCCAAATGGTCCCTGGCACCCCACCTAGCACGTGCACGGGGCCCAGCGACACTGCGCGGTGTCCCAGCGGCTTGACAAATGGTCCCTAGCCCCTTCTCAGCGCGCACACTGGGACCACCGACCCAGCGGGGTAACAGCGGCTCGCCAAATGGTCCCTGGCCCTTCCCCAGTGCGCTCACGGGGCCGAGCGACCCAGCGGTGTTCCAGCGGTATGACACGCATCCCAGACCACAGCGGTCCCAC
Source organism: Huso huso (assembly GCA_036884735.1). Taxonomy (NCBI): domain Eukaryota; kingdom Metazoa; phylum Chordata; class Actinopteri; order Acipenseriformes; family Acipenseridae; genus Huso; species Huso huso. Next base: position 7,123,824 of record CM072711.1, on the reverse strand, counting down.
GCGGGGTCCCATCAGCTCATAAATGGTCCCTGGCACATCCCCAGCACCCTCACGGACACCAGCGACCAGGCTTGGAGTCCCAGCGGCTCATCAAAAGGTCCCTGGCACCTCACCAGAACGACACGGACCCAGCGACTTTGGGGGGTCAAGCGCCCACCAAATGGTCCAAGGCACCTCCCCAGCGTGCGCATGGGGCCCAGCGACCCCGCGCGGGGTCCCAGCGGCTTGCCAAATGGTCCCTGGCACATCCCCAGCGTCGCGCACTGTGCCCAGCGACCGCGGCGGGGTTCCCGGCACACCAAATGGTCCCTGGCACTTCTCCAGTGTGAACGAACCCCAGCGACATTGGGCTTTGTCAAAGCAGTTTGCCAAACTGTCCCTGGCACCTCACCAGCAAGCGCAGGGGCCCCAGCGACATCGCGTAGTGTTCCGGCGGATCGCAAATGGTCCATGGCACCTCCCTACCACACACACGAGCCCCAGAGACCACACGCGGGATCCAAGCGGCTTGCCAAATGGTCCTTGGCACATCCCCAGCGATCGCACGACCCCCAACAACCTCGCGCAGGGTCCCAGAGGCTCGCCAAATGGTCCCTGGTCCCTCCCCAGCGCAAGCACTGGGCCCCAGCGACTCAGCGCGGGGTCCAAGCGGCTCGCCAAATGCTCCTTGGCACCTCCCCAGCGTGCGCACAGGGCCCAGGGACCCCGCGCGGGGTGCCAGCAGTTCGCCAAATGGTCCCTGGCACCACCCCAGCACGCACATGGGCCCCAGCGACTTCGCGCGGGATCCCAGAGGTTCGCCAAATGGTCCCTGGCACATCCCCTGCGCATGCACGGGCCCCAGCGACTTCGCACTGGGTCAAAGCGGCTTGCCAAACGGTCCCTGACACCTCCCCAGCCATCGCAGAGCCCAAGCGACCTCGCGCAGTGTCCAAGCGGCTCGCCAAATGGTCCCTCGCACCTCCCCAGTGCACGCACGGGCCCCAGCGACTTCGCGTGGGTTTCCAGCAGACCGCGAAATGGTCCCTGACACCTCCCCAGTGATCGCCACGAGGGCCAAGCGACCTCACGCAGGGTCCCAGAGGCTCGCCAAATGGTCCCTGGCACATCCCCAGCACGCGCAAAGGCCCCAGCAACTTTGCGTGGGGTCCCAGTGGCTCGCCAAGTTGTCCCTGGTACCTCCCCAGCGCGCGCACGGTGCCCAGGGACCCAGCGCGGTGTGCCAGCGGCTCGACAAATGATCCCTGGCACATCCTCAGCATGCACACGGGCCCCAGCGACTTCGCGAGGGGTTCCAGCGGCACGCGAAACGGTCTCTGACACCTCCACATCGATCGCACGAGCCCCAACAACCTCGCGCAGGGTCCCAGAGGCTCGCCAAATGGTCCCTGGACCCTGCCCAGCACAACCACTGGGCCCAGCGACATCGCGCGGCGTCCCAACGGCTCGCAAACGGTCCCTGGCACATCCCCAGCACACGCACGGGCCCCAGCGACTTCACGTGAGGTCAAAGCGGCTTACTGAACGGTCCCTGACACCTCCCCAGCGATCGCAGAGCCCAAGCGACCTCGCGCAGTGTCCCAGCGGCTCGCCAATGGTCCCTGGCACACCCCCAGCACGCGCACGGGCCCCAGCGACTTCAAGGGGGTCCAGCGGCCCGCCAAACGGTCCCTGGCACATCCCCAACGCACGCACGGGCTCCAGCGACTTCACACGGGGTCAAAGCAGCTCGCGAAATGGTCCCTGGCACCTCCCCAGCGCGCGCATGGGGCCCAGCGACTCCGCGGGGGTCCGAGCGTCTCACCAGATGGTCCCTGGCACCTCAACAGTACGCACACTGGCCCCAGCGACTTCGTGTGGGGTGCGAGCGTCTCACCAGATGGTCCCTGCCAACTCAACAGCACGCACACGGGCCCCAGCGACTTCGTGTGGGGTGCCAGCGACTCGCCAAATGATCCCTGGCACCTCCCCAGCGCGTGCACGGGGCCCAGAGACCCCGCGCAGGGACCGAGCGGATCGCAAAATGGTCGATGGCACCTCCCCAGCACGCGCACGGGCCCCAGAGACTTCGCGAAGGGTTCCAGCGGCCCGCCAAATGGTCCCTGGAACATCCTCAGCACGCACACGGGCCCCAGCGACATCGTCGCGGGGTCCCAACTGCTCGCAAATGGTCCCTGGCACATCCCCAGCGCTCATCATGCGGGGTCGAAGCGGCTCGCCAAATGGTCCCTGGCACCTCCCCAGCACGCACACGGGACCCAGCGACTTCGCGTGGGTTTCCACCGGTTTCCCAAACGGTCCCTGACACATCCCCTGCGCATGCACGGGCCCCAGCGACTTCGCACTGGGTCAAAGCGGCTTGCCAAACGGTCCCTGACTCCTCCCCAGCCATCGCAGAGCCCAAGCGACCTCGGGCAGTGTCCAAGCGGCTCGCCAAATGGTCCCTGGCACCTCCCCAGCACGCACACGGGACCCAGCGACTTCGCGTGGGTTTCCACCGGTTTCCCAAACAGTCCCTGACACCTCCCCAGCGATCGCAGAGCCCAAGCGACCTAGCGCAGTGTCCCAGCGGCTCGCCAAATGGTCCCTTGCACCTCCTCTGCGCGCGCACTGGCCCCAACTACCAGGCGTGGAGTCCCAGCGGCTCCCCAAAATGTCCGTGACACCTCCCCAGCAAGCGCATGGGGCAGCGATTTCGCGCGGGGACCCAGCGGCTCGCCAAATGGTCCCTACCATCTACCCAGCGAGCGCACAGGGCCCACCGACCTCATGCGAGTCCCAGCGGCTCGCCAAATGGTCCCTGGAACCTCCCCAACGCGTGAATGGGGCCCAGCCACCCCGACCGGGTACCCAACAGCTCATCAGATGGTCCCTGGCACCTCACCAGCAACCGCACAGGCCCCAGCGACCCCGAGCGGGGTCCCAGCGGCTCACCAAATGGTCTCTGGCACCTCCCCAGCGCACGCACGGGCCCCAGCGTCCCCGCGGATCGCAGGGGTCAAAGCGGCTTGCCAAATGGTCCCTGGCACATCTCCATCGCTGCGCAAATGGGGCCCATCGACCCCAGCGGTGTCCCAGCTTCTCGCCAAATAGTCCCTGGCTCCTACCCAGCACGCTCACAGGGCCCGGCAACCACGCGCGGGGTTCCAGCGTCTCTCAAATGGTACCTTGCACATCCCCAGCGCACGCAGGGGCCACAGCGACCCTGCGCGGGGTCCCATCGGCTCGCCAAATGGTCCCTTGCACCTCACCAGCACGCGCACGGGCCCAAGCATGCAGGAGGCCCAGCGACCCCGCGCGGTTTCCCAGCAGATCGCAGAATGATCCCTGGCAACTCCCCAGCACGCACTCAGGCCCCAGAGACCTCGTGCAGTGTCCCAGCGGCTTGCCAAATGGTCCATGGCTCCTCCCCAGCTCGCGCATATGTCTCAGCGATCGCAGAGGGTCCCATCGGCTTGCCAAATTGTCCCTGGCCCCTCCACAGCGCGGGCACTGGGGTCCAGCGACCCGTGCGGGTCCCATCGGCTCACCAAATGATCCCTAGCACCTCCCCAGCACGCACACGGGCCCCAGCGACCCCGTGCGGAGTCCCAGGGGCTCGCCAAATAGTCCCTGGCTCCTACCCAGCATGCTCACAGGGCCAAGCAACCACCCGCGGGGTCCCAGCATCTCGCAAATAGTCCCTGGCACATCCCCAGCACACACACGGGCCCCAGCGACATCGGCTGTGCAAATGGTTCCCAGAACTCACCAAACTGGGTCCCTGGCACTTCCCCAGCTCCACCCGGGGACCAGTGACGACTTTTATGGGGTTTCGTGGGGGTCAGTGGCTCACCAAATAGTCCCTGGCTCCCTACCCAGCATGGTGGGCCCAAGCAACCACCAGCGGGGTCCCAGCATCTCGCCAAATAGTCCCTGGCACATCCCCAGCAGCACCACGGCCCCAGCGACAAGCCGGGCCGCGGGGCCCAAAGCGGGTTTTGCTCCAAATGGTCCCTGGCACCTCCCCAGCACGGGCCAAATGGGGCCCAGCGACCAAATCGCTCTGGGTCCGAGTGGCTCACCAAATGGTCCCTGGCTCCACCCCAGCACGCACACAGGCCCCAGCGACTTCGTGTGGGGTTTCAGCGGCTCGCCAAACTGTCCCTGGCACTTCCCCAGCCCCAGCGACATGGGGCCCAGCGACCATCGCGCTGGTTAACCTCCCAGCGGCTCGCCCCCAAATGGTTCCTGGCACCTACCCCCCACGCGCACAGGGCCCCAGCGACTTCGCGCGGGGTCCCAGCAGCTCGCCAAATGGTCCCCTGGCACCTCCACAGTGCACACAGGGCCCAGCGACCCAGCGCAGGGTGCCAGTGGCTAGCCAAATGTTCCCTGGCACCTCCCCAGCATGCGCACGGGCCCCAGCGACTTCGTGTGCCATTGCAGCAGCTCGCCAAACTGTCCCTGGCACTTCCCCAGCGCGCGCACGGGGCCCAGTGACCCCACGCGGGTTTTCCAGAAGCTCTTCAAATGATCCCTGGCACATCCCCAGCACGCACACGGGCCAAAGCGACTTTGCTGGGTCTTGTGAGGTCCCAGCTTGCCAAATGGTCCCTGGCACCTCCCCCAGCGCACACAGGGCCCAGCAACCCAGCGCTGGGTCCCAGCGGCTCACCAAATTGTCCCTGGCACCTCCCCAGCACGCACACGGGCACAAGCGACTTCGTGTGTGGTTCCAGCGGCTCGCCAAACTGTCCCTGGCACCTCCACAGCGATTGCACGAGCCCCAGCGACCTCGCGCATGGTCCCAGAGGGTCGCCAAATGGTCCCTGGCACCTCCCCAGCACGCACACGGGCCCCAGCAACTTCGCGTGGGGTTCCAGCGGCCCGCCAAACGGTCTCTGACACCTCCCCAGCGATCGCAGAGCCCAGGGCGACCGCGCGCAGTGTCCCAGCGGCTCGCCAATGGTCCCTGGCACACCCCAGCGCAAGACGGGCCACAGCGACCAAATGGTCCCGGGGTCCTAGCAGCTCGCCAAATGGTCCCTGGCACCTCCACAGTGCACGACGGGGCCCAGCGACCCAGCGCAGGGGTGCCAGTGGCTAGCCAAATGTTCCCTGGCACCTCCCCAGCACGCGCACGGGCCCCAGCGACTTCGTGTGCCATTGCAGCGGCTCGCCAAACTGTCCCTGGCACTTCCCCAGCGTGCGCGCACGGGGCCCAGTGACCCCGCGCGGGTTTTCCAGAAGCTCTTCAAATGATCCCTGGCACATCCCCAGCACGCACACGGGCCAAAGCGACTTTGCGCGGGGTCAAAGCGGCTTGCCAAATGGTCCCTGGCACCTCCCCAGCGCGCACACAGGGCCCAGCAACCCAGCGCTGGGTCCCAGCGGCTCACCAAATTGTCCCTGGCACCTCCCAGCACGCACACGGCACAAGCGACTTCGTGTGTGGTTCATGACTCGCCAAACTGTCCCTGGCACCTCCACAGCGATTGCACCAGCCCCAGCGACCTCGCGCATGGTCCCAGAGGGTCGCCAAATGGTCCCTGGCACCTCCCCAGCACGCACACGGGCCCCAGCAACCGGCGTGGGGTTCCAGCGGCCCGCCAAACGGTCTCTGACACCTCCCCAGCGATCGCAGAGCCCAGGCGACCTCGCGCAGTGTCCCAGCGGCTCGCCAATGGTCCCTGGCACACCCCCAGCGCGCGCACGGGCCACAGCGACTTCGCGCGGGGTCCTAGCAGCTCGCCAAATGGTCCCTGGCACCTCCACAGTGCACGCACGGGGCCCAGCGACCCAGCGCAGGGTGCCAGTGGCTAGCCAAATGTTCCCTGGCACCTCCCCAGCATGTGCACGGGCCCCAGCGACTTCGTGTGCCATTGCAGCGGCTCGCCAAACTGTCCCTGGCACTTCCCCAGCGCGCGCACGGGGCCCAGTGACCCCGCGCGGGTTTTCCAAGCTCTTCAAATGATCCCTGGCACATCCCCAGCACGCACCACGGGCCAAAGCGACTTTTTTGGCGGGGTCAAAGTGCTTGCCAAATGGTCCCTGGCACCTCCCCAGCGCGCACACAGGGCCCAGCAACCCAGCGCTGGGTCCCAGCGGCTCACCAAATTGTCCCTGGCACCTCCCCAGCACGCACACGGGCACAAGCGACTTCGTGTGTGGTTCCAGCGGCTCGCCAAACTGTCCCTGGCACCTCCACAGCGATTGCACGAGCCCCAGCGACCTCGCGCATGGTCCCAGAGGGTCGCCAAATGGTCCCTGGCACCTCCCCAGCACGCACACGGGCCCCAGCAACTTCGCGTGGGGTTCCAGCGGCCCGCCAAACGGTCTCTGACACCTCCCCAGCGATCGCAGAGCCCAGGCGACCTCGCGCAGTGTCCCAGCGGCTCGCCAATGGTCCCTGGCACACCCCCAGCCGCGGGGGCCACAGACCAGCGGGGTCCTAGCAGCTCGCCAAATGGTCCCTGGCACCTCCACAGTGCACGCACAGGGCCCAGCGACCCAGCGCAGGGTGCCAGTGGCTAGCCAAATGTTCCCTGGCACCTCCCCAGCATGTGCACGGGCCCCAGCGACTTCGTGTGCCGTTGCAGCGGCTCGCCAAACTGTCCCTGGCACTTCCCAAAAGCCGCGGGCAGGGTGACCCCGCGCGGGGTTCCAGAGGCTCGACAAATGATCCCTGGCACATCCCCAGCACGCACACGGGCCAAAGCGACTTTGCGCGGGGTCAACGCAGCTTGCCAAATGGTCACTGGCACCTGCCCAGCACGCACACAGGGCCCAGCAACCCAGCGCTGGGTCCCAGCGGCTCACCAAATTGTCCCTGGCACCTCCCCAGCACGCACACGGGCAAAGCGACCGTTAATGCGGGTTCCAGCTGCTCGCCAAACTGTCCCTGGCACCTCCACAGCGATTGCACGAGCCCCAGCGACCTCGCGCATGGTCCCAGAGGGTCGCCAAATGGTCCTCGCACCTCCCCAGCAGGCACACGGGCCCCAGCGACTTCGTGTGGGGTTCCAGCGGCTCACCAAACTGTCCCTGGCACTTCCCCAGCGTGCACATGGGGTCCAGCGACCCAGCGCGGGGTGCCAGCGTCTCATAAATGGTCCCTGGCACCTCCCAGCACGCCGACGGACCCCAGCGGCGTCCCAGCGTGGGGTTCCCACCGCCCGCCAAAGCGGTCCCTGACACCTCCCCAGCGATCGCACAAGCCCCAACGACCTCGCGCGGGGTCCCAGGCGGTCGCCAAATGGTCCCTGGTCCCTCCCCAGCGCAAGCACTGGGGCCCAGCGACATCGCGCGGCGTCCCAACGGCTCGCAAACGGTCCCTGGCACATCCCCAGCGCACGCCACGGGCCCCAGCGACCTCCCAACGATCGCGTGGGGTTCCACCGTTTCCCAAATAGTCCTGACACCTCCCCAGCAGGGCCCAGCACGCACAGTGTCCCAGCGGCCCAGATGGCGACCTCGCACAGTGTCGTGTGGGGGGTCCCAATGGTCCCTGGCACACCCCCAATGGGCACGGGCCCAGCGACCTCATGGGCAGGCCAGTCCCACAGGCTTGCCAAATGGTCACCAAATGGCACCTCTCCAGCTCGCACCAAATGGACCCAGTGACGGGCCCCGGCGTGGGTTTCCACCGGTTTCCCAAATGGTCCCTGACACCTCCCCAGCGATCGCAGAGCCCAAGCGACCTAGCGCAGTGTCCCAGCGGCTCGCCAAATGGTCCCTTGCACCTCCTCTGCGCGCGCACTGGCCCCAGCTACCAGGCGGAGTCCCAGCGGCTCCCAAAATGTCCGTGACACCTCCCCAGCAAGCGCATGGGGCAGGATCCCAGCTGGGGACCCAGCGGCTCGCCAAATGGTCCCTACCATCTACCCAGCGAGCGCACAGGGCCCACCGACCCCATGCGAGTCCCAGCGGCTCGCCAAATGGTCCCTGGAACCTCCCCAACGCGTGAATGGGGACCAGCCACCCCGACCGGGTACCCAACAGCTCATCAGATGGTCCCTGGCACCTCACCAGCAACCGCACAGGCCCCAGCGACCCCGAGCGGGGTCCCAGCGGCTCACCAAATGGTCTCTGGCACCTCCCCAGCGCACGCACGGGCCCCAGCGTCCTCGCGCGGGGTCAAAGCGGCTTGCCAAATGGTCCCTGGCACCTCTCCATCGTGTGCACGGGGGCCCAGCGACCCCGCGCGGTGTCCCAGCTTCTCGCCAAATAGTCCCTGGCTCCTACCCAGCACGCTCACAGGGCCCGGCAACCACGCGCGGGGTTCCAGCGTCTCTCAAATGGTACCTTGCACATCCCCAGCGCACGGGGCCACAGCGACCCTGCGCGGGGTCCCATCGGCTCGCCAAATAGTCCCTTGCACCTCACCAGCACGCGCACGGGCCCAAGCATGCAGGAGGCCCAGCGACCCCGCGCGGTTTCCCAGCAGATCGCAGAATGATCCCTGGCAACTCCCCAGCACGCACACAGGCCCCAGAGACATAAGAACATAAGAACATAAGAAAGTTTACAAACGAGAGGAGGCCATTCAGCCCATCTTGCTCGTTTGGTTGTTAGTAGCTTATTGATCCCAGAATCTCATCAAGCAGCTTCTTGAAGGATCCCAGGGTGTCAGCTTCAACAACATTACTGGGGAGTTGGTTCCAGACCCTCACAATTCTCTGTGTAAAAAAAGTGCCTCCTATTTTCTGTTCTGAATGCCCCTTTATCTAATCTCCATTTATGACCCCTGGTCCTTTTTCTTTTTTTTCAAGTCAAAGAAGTCCCCGGGTTGACATTGTCTATACCTTTTAGGATTTTGAATGTTTTGAATCAGATCGCAGCGTAGTCTTCTTTGTTCAAGACTGAATAGATTCAATTCTTTTAGCCTGTCTGCATACGACATGCCTTTTAAACCTGGGATAATTCTGGTCGCTCTTCTTTGCACTCTTTCTAAGAGCAGCAATATCCTTTTTTGTAACGAGGTGACCAGAACTGAACACAATATTCTAGGTGAGGTCTTACTAATGCATTGTAGAGTTTTAACATTACTTCCCTTGATTTAAATTCAACACTTCTCACAATATATCCAAGCATCTTGTTGGCCTTTTTATAGCTTCCCCACATTGTCTAGATGAAGACATTTCTGAGTCAACATAAACTCCTAGGTCTTTTTCATAGTTCCTTCTTCAATTTCACTGTCTCCCATATGATATTTATAATGCACATTTTTATTGCCCGCATGCAATACTTTACACTTTTCTCTATTAAATTTCATTTGCCATGTGTCTGCCCAATTTTGAATGCTGTCTAGATCATTTTGAATGACCTTTGCTGCTTCAACAGTGTCTGCCACTCCTCCTATTTTTGTGTCGTCTGCAAATTTAACGAGTTTGCTTACTATATCAGAGTCTAAATCATTAATGTAGATTAGGAATAGCAGAGGACCTAATACTGATCCCTGTGGTACACCACTGGTTACCTCACTCCATTTCGAGGTTTCTCCTCTAATCAGTACTTTCTGTTTTCTACCTGTTAACCCCTCCCTAATCCATGTGCATGCATTTCCTTGAATCCCTACTGCGTTCAGTTTGAGAATTAATCTTTTATGCGGGACTTTGTCAAAAGCTTTCTGGAAATCTAAATAAACCATGTCGTATGCTTTGCAGTTATCCATTTTCAATGTTGCATCCAAAAAAAGTCAAGTAGGTTAGTTAGACATGATCTCCCTTTCCTAAAACCATGCTGGCTGTCTCCCAGGATATTGTTACCATATAGGTAATTTTCCATTTTGGATCTTATTATAGTTTCCATAAGTTTACATATAATAGAAGTCAGGCTTATTGGTCTGTAGTTACCTGGTTCGGTTTTGTCTCCCTTTTTGTGGATTGGTATTACGTTTGCTATTTTCCAGTCTGTTGGTACAACCCCTGTGTCAAGAGACTGTTGCATGATCTTGGTTAGCGGTTTGTAAATAACTTCTTTCATTTCTTTGAGTACTATTGGGAGGATCTCATCTGGCCCAGGGGATTTGTTTATTTTAAGAGCTCCCTAGTCCCTTTAACACTTCTGCCTCTGTTATGCTAAAGTTATTTAAAATTGGATAGGAACAGGTCGACATGTGGGGCATGTTGTCCGTGTCCTCCTTTGTAAAAAACCTGTGAAAAGTAATCATTTAATATATTTGCTATTTTTTTCTTCATCTATGATTTTGCCATTTGTGTCTCTTAGACATTTAACCTCCTCTTTGAATGTTCTCTTGCTGTTATAATATTGGAAAAACATTTTGGAATTGGTTTTAGCCCCTTAGCAATATTGATTTCTTTCTCTCTCTTGGCCTTTCTAACTTCCTTTTTGACTTGTGTTTGCAGTTCCAAGTACTCTTTCTGTGTGCTTTGTTTTTGGTCCCTTTTAAACGCTCTGTAAAGTGCCTTTTTTTCGTTGAATTTTTTTTTTTTAATTTGTCTGTTAAACCATTTTGGCCATTTTGTTTTAGATTTAGATTTGTCTACTTTTGGGATGTAATTGTTTTGTGCCTCTAGTACTACATTTTTTAAAAAACAGCCACCCTTTTTCTGTGGATGTTTTCTATTTTACTCAATCTACTTCTATTAGTCTCTGTTTCATACCTTCGTAGTTTGCTTTTCTAAAATTGTAAACCTTAGCTTTAGTCATTACTTTTGGGGTTTTAAAAAATATTTCAAATGAGACCATGTTGTGGTCTGAGTTTGCCAATGGCTCTCTGACCTCTGTTTTAGTTATTCTGTCTTCATTATTTGAAAAGACTAAATCAAGGCATGCCTCCCCTCTAGTCGGTGCCTTGACAAATTGTGTTAGGAAGCAGTCATTTGTCATTTCCACCATTTCAATTTCGTCCGTCGTGCCCCCCATTGGGTTTTCCCATTTTATACAGGGGAAGTTGAAATCCCCCATTAGTATGGTTTCTCCTTTTCTACACGCATTTCGAATGTCATTGTACAACAGATTATTTTGCTCAGCGTCTGAATTTGGCGGTCTATAGCATGCTCTATTATTATGCCCTTTGAATTTGTGTCCATTATTCTGACCCATATTGATTCTGCATTGTTTTCTTTGTCCTGATTTAACACCTGGGCTTCAAGGCTATTTCTTATGTATAGCGCTACCCCTCCGCCTCTTCTGTCCTGCCTGTCTTTCCTATACAGTGTGTACCCACTAATATTATATTCGCCTCCATCACTCTCAGACAACCAAGTTTCTGTAACACCTATCACATCGTAGTTACTTGTTAGTGCAGTAGCTTCAAGTTCTAACATTTTGTTTCTGAGACTTCTAGCATTAAGATAAATACATTTAATAGTGGTCTTACCTGAGTTGTTGCCCTTGTTTTGATGTAGTCTCCCTTCTGTTTTTTTGTTTTCTCCCCCTTCCTTTCTAGTTTAAATGCTTCTGTACCGCCTGAAGGATCCTTTCTCCGAGTAGATTGGTTCCCTTTCTGTTTAAGTGCAGTCCGTCCCACCTGTATAGATAGTCCTTGTTGTAGAAAGTGCTCAATGTTCAAGAAAGGTGAAGCCTTCCTGTGTGCACCACGATTTCAGCCATGCATTTTGATTTTGTATTTCCAGCTGTCCATATGGTCCTTTGCAAGGCGCCGGCAGTATCCCAGAAAATACCACAGTTTTGGTCTTGTCTTTTAATTTCCTTCCTAGCTCTCTGAATTTGTTTTGCAGGGATCTTGGCCTGTCTCTTCCAATGTTGTTTGTACCAATGTGGACGACTACTACCGGGTCATCTCCTGTTCGTTCTAGGAGCCTGTCCACATTCTCAGTGATGTGCTTGACTGAGGCTCCTGGAAGGCAGCACACTGTTGTAGTAAGGGGTCCAAACTGCGAAATGAACTTGCTGTGTTTCTCAGTATGGAGTCCCCAACAATCATGACCTCCCTTCTTTTGCTGCCTGGTCAGCACTGTTTATAGGGTCCTGGGTGTTGTTTCTTTCATTCTCTTGATGTTGGTTTTGGTCAACTAAATGTTGAAGTGGCTCAAATGTGTTGGCTGTCTGGATTTCTGGTGGTTGTGTTTGACGAAGTTTCTTTTTTTTCCCTGCTTCTGCCTATCTGAACCCAGCTGTTTCGACTCTCTTCCATCTCCCTGGTGGCTTTCAGTCTGCTAGGGGTGCAGACTTCCATGAATTGTGGGTGTGTCAGCTCCTCAAGCTCCTGTTGCTGTCGTGCAGTGTCCCAGCGGCTTGCCAAATGGTCCATGGCTCCTCCCCAGCTCGCGCATATGTCTCAGCGACCACGCGCGGGGTCCCATCGGCTTGCCAAATTGTCCCTGGCCCCTCCACAGCGCGGGCACAGGGTCCAGCGACCCCGTGCGGGGTCCCATCGGCTCACCAAATGATCCCTAGCACCTCCCCAGCACGCACACGGGCCCCAGCGACCCCGTGCGGAGTCCCAGGGGCTCGCCAAATAGTCCCTGGCTCCTACCCAGCATGCTCACAGGGCCAAGCAACCACCCGCGGGGTCCCAGCATCTCGCAAATAGTCCCTGGCACATCCCCAGCACACACGGGCCCCAGCGACATCGTGTGCGGTTCCAGCGGCTCACCAAACTGTCCCTGGCACTTCCCCAGCGCGCGCACGGGGACCAGTGACCGCGCGCGGGGTCCCAGAAACTCTCCAAATTATCCCTGGCACATCCCCAGCACGCACACGGGCCCCAGCGACTTCGTGCGGGGTCCCAGCAGCTCGCCAAATGGTCCCTGGCACCTCCACAGTGCACGCCCAGGGCCCAGCGACCCAGCGCAGGGTGCCAGTGGCTAGCCAAATGTTCCCTGGCACCTCCCCAGCATGCGCACGGGCCCCAGCGACTTCGTGTGCCATTGCAGCAGCTCGCCAAACTGTCCCTGGCACTTCCCCAGCGCGCGCATACGGGCCCAGTGACCCCGCGGGTTTTCAGAAGCTCTCCAAATGATCCCTGGCACATCCCCAGCACGCACACGGGCCAAAGCGACTTTGCGCGGGGTCAAAGCGGCTTGCCAAATGGTCCCTGGCACCTCCCCAGCGCGCACACAGGGCCCAGCAACCCAGCGCTGGGTCCCAGCGGCTCACCAAATTGTCCCTGGCACCTCCCCAGCACGCACACAGGCACAAGCGACTTCGTGTGTGGTTCCAGCGGCTCGCCAAACTGTCCCTGGCACCTCCACAGCGATTACACGAGCCCCAGCGACCTTGGCGCATGGTCCCAGAGGGTCGCCAAATGGTCCCTGGCACCTCCCCAGCACGCACACGGGCCCCAGCAACTTCGCGTGGGGTTCCAGCGGCCCGCCAAACGGTCTCTGACACCTCCCCAGCGATCGCAGAGCCCAGGCGACCTCGCGCAGTGTCCCAGCGGCTCGCCAATGGTCCCTGGCACACCCCCAGCGCGCGCACGGGCCACAGCGACTTCGCGCGGGGTCCTAGCAGCTCGCCAAATGGTCCCTGGCACCTCCACAGTGCACGCACGGGGCCCAGCGACCCAGCGCAGGGTGCCAGTGGCTAGCCAAATGTTCCCTGGCACCTCCCCAGCATGTGCACGGGCCCCAGTGACTTCGTGTGCCGTTGCAGCGGCTCGCCAAACTGTCCCTGGCACTTCCCCAGCGCGCGCACGGGGCAGGGTGACCCCGCGCGGGGTTCCAGAGGCTCGACAAATGATCCCTGGCACATCCCCAGCACGCACGCACGGCCAAAGCGACTTTGGCGCTGGGTCAACGCAGCTTGCCAAATGGTCACTGGCACCTGCCCAGCACGCACACAGGGCCCAGCAACCCAGCGCTGGGTCCCAGCGGCTCACCAAATTGTCCCTGGCACCTCCCCAGCACGCACACGGGCAAAGCGACCGTTGTGCGGTTCCAGCGGCTCGCCAAACTGTCCCTGGCACCTCCACAGCGATTGCACGAGCCCCAGCGACCTCCGCGCAGATGGTCCCAGAGGGTCGCCAAATGGTCCTCGCACCTCCCCAGCAGGCACACGGGCCCCAGCGACTTCGTGTGGGGTTCCAGCGGCTCACCAAACTGTCCCTGGCACTTCCCCAGCATGCACATGGGGTCCAGCGACCCAGCGCGGGGTGCCAGCATCTCGCCAAATGGTCCCTGGCACCTCCCCAGCACGCGCACGGACCCCAGCGAATTCGCGTGGGGTTCTACCGGCCCGCCAAACGGTCCCTGACACCTCCCCAGCGATCGCACAAGCCCCAACGACCTCGCGCAGGGTCCCAGACGGTCGCCAAATGGTCCCTGGTCCCTCCCCAGCGCAAACACTGGGCCCAGCGACATCGCGCGGCGTCCCAACGGCTCGCAAACGGTCCCTGGCACATCCCCAGCGCACGCACGGGCCCCAGCGACTTCGCGTGGGGTTCCACCGGTTTCCCAAATGGTCCCTGACACCTCCCCAGCGATCGCAGAGCCCAGGCGACCTCGCGCAGTGTCCCAGCGGCTCGCCAATGGTCCCTGGCACACCCCCAGCGCGGGCACGGGGCCCAGAGACCTCACGCAGGTTCCCACAGGATTGCCAAATGGTCCATGGCACATCCCCAGCACGCGCCACGGGCTCCAGCGACTTCGGCGTGGGGTTCCAGCTGCTCGCGAAATGGTCCCTGGCACCTCCCCAGCACGACGGGCAGCGGGGCCCAGCGACACCTCCCCCATGGGGGTCCGGCGGAATCTCACCAGATGGTCCCTGGCACCTCAACAGCACGCACACTGGCCCCAGCGACTTAGGTGTGGGGTGCGGCGTCTCACCAGATGGTCCCTGCCAACTCAACAGCACGCACACGGGCCCCAGCGACTTCGTGTGGGGTGCCAGCGACTCGCCAAATGATCCCTGGAACATCCTCAGCACGCACACGGGCCCCAGCGACATCGAGCGGGGTCCCAACTGCTCGCAAATGGTCCCTGGCACATCCCCAACGCTCATCATGACGGGGTCGAAGGCTTCGCCAAATGGTCCCTGGCACCTCCCCAGCACGCACACGGGACCCAGTGACTTCGCGTGGGTTTCCACCGGTTTCCCAAATGGTCCCTGACACCTCCTCAGCAATCGCAGAGCCCAAGCGACCTAGCGCAGTGTCCCAGCGGCTCGCCAAATGGTCCCTTGCACCTCCTCCGCGCGCGCACTGGCCCGAGCTACCAGGCGTGGAGTCCCAGCGGCTCCCCAAAATGTCCGTGGCACCTCCCCAGCAAGCGCACGGGGCAGCGATTTCGCGCGGGGTCCCAGCAGCTCGCAAATGGTCCCTACCACCTACCCAGTGAGCACACAGGGCCCACCGACCCCATGCGAGTTCCAGCGGCTCGCCAAATGGTCCCTGGAACCTCCCCAACGCGTGAATGGGGCCCAGCCACCCCGACCAGGTACCCAACAGCTCATCAGATGGTCCCTGGCACCTCACCAGCAAGCGCACAGGCCCCAGCGACCCCGAGCGGGGTCCCAGCGGCTCACCAAATGGTCTCTGGCAACTCCCCAGCGCGTGCACGGGGCCCAGCGACCCCGCGCGGGTTCCCAGCGGATCGCAGAATGATCCCTGGCACCTCCCCAGCATGCACATGGGCCCCAGCGACATCGCACGGGTCCCAACGGCTCGCAAATGGTGCCTTGCACATCCCCAGCGCACGCACGGGCCCCAGCTTGCCAAATGGTCTCTGGCAACCTCCCCATCGTGCGCACGGGGGCCCAGCGACCCCGCGCGGTGTCCCAGCTTCTCGCCAAATAGTCCCTGGCTCCTACCCAGCACGCTCACAGGGCCCGGCAACCACGCGGGGTTCCAGCGTCTCTCAAATGGTACCTTGCACATCCCCAGTGCGCGCACGGGCCACAGCGACCCAGCGGGGTCCCAGCAGCTCGCCAAATGGTCCCTGGCACCTCCACAGTGCGCACAGGGCCCAGCGACCCAGCGCAGGGTGCCAGTGGCTAGCCAAATGTTCCCTGGCACCTCCCAGCATGCGCCACGGGCCCCAGCGACCGTGTGCCATTGCAGCGCTCGCCAAACTGTCCCTGGCACTTCCCCAGCGCGCGCACGGGGCCCAGTGACCCCGCGCGGGGTTCCAGAGGCTCGCCAAATGGTCCCTGGCACATCCCCAGGGCGTGCACGGGCCCCAGCGACAGCGTGGGGTTCTAGCTGCCTGCCAAACTGTCCCTGACACCTCCCCAGCGATCGCACGAGCCCCAGCGACCTCGCGCAGGGTCCCAGATTCTCGCCAAATGATCCCTGGCACATCCCCAGCACCCACACGGACGCCAGCGACATCGCGCAGTGTCCCAGCGGTTCGCCAAATGGTCCCTGAAACCTACCCATCGCTCACACGGGGCCCAGCGATCCCGCTCTGGGTCCGAGTGGCTCGCCAAATGGTCCCTGGATCCACCCCAGCACGCACAAGTGCCCAAGTGACTTCGTGTGCGGTTCCAGCGGCTCGCCAAACTGTCCCTGGCACCTCCACAGCGATTGCACGAGCCCCAGCGACCTCGCGCATGGTCCCAGAGGGTCGCCAAATGGTCCTCGCACCTGCCCAACAGGCACACGGGCCCCAGCGACTTCGTGTGGGGTTCCAGCGGCCGACCAAACGGTCCCTGACACCTCCCCAGCGATCGCACAAGCCCCAACGACCTCGCTCAGGGTCCCAGAGGCTCATCAAATGGTCACTTGTCCCTCCCCAGCGCAAGCACTGGGCCCCAGCAAGGGGTCCCAACTGCTCGCAAATGGTCCCTGAAACCTCCCCATCGCTCGCACGGGGCCCAGCGATCCCGCTCTGGGTCCGAGTGGCTCGCCAAATGGTCCCTGGATCCACCCCGCACGCGCACACGTGCCAAGCGACCGTGTGTGCGGTTCCAGCGGCTCGCCAAACTGTCCCTGGCACCTCCACAGCGATTGCACGAGCCCCAGCGACCTCGCGCGCATGGTCCCAGAGGGTCGCCAAATGGTCTCGCACCTCCCCAGCAGGCACACAGGCCCCAGCGACTTCGTGTGGGGTTCCAGCGGCTCACCAAACTGTCCCTGGCACTTCCCCAGCGTGCACATGGGGTCCAGCGACCCAGCGCGGGGTGCCAGCGTCTCGCCAAATGGTCCCTGGCACCTCCCAGCAGCGCAGCACGGACCCCAGCGAATCGGCGTGGGGTTCTACCGGCCCGCCAAACAGTCCCTGACACCTCCCCAGCGATCGCACGAGCCCCAGCGACCTCGCGCAGGGTCCCAGAGGCTCACCAAATGGTCCCTGGCACATCCCAGCGCGCCCACGGGCCCCAGCAACTTAGAGCTGGGTCCCAGTGGCTCCTCATAAATGGTCCCTGACACATCCCCAGTGCGTGCACAGGCCCCAGCAAAGCCAGCGCGTAGTCCGATTGGCTGGCCAGATTGTAACTGGCACATCCCCAGCACAAACCGTGCCCCAGCGAATTTGGGCAGGGTACCGGCAGCTTCCCAAATGGTCCCTGGCCCCTCCCCTGCGCGCGCCGGGTCCCAGGGACTTCATCATGCGGGGTCCCAGCGGCTCGCCAAAATGATCCCTGGCAACTCCCCAGCTGTGGCGTGCAGGAGGCCAGCGACGTACGGGGTCCCAGCGGCTTTCGCCAGTATCCCTAGCACCTCCCCAGCGTGCAAATGGAGCCTAGCCACCCCGAGCAGGGTCCGAGTGGCTAGCCAAATGGTCCCCGGCTCCTCCCCAGCACGCACACGGGCCCCAGCGACTTCGTGTGAGCTTCCAGCGGCTCGCCAAACTGTCCCTGGCACTTCCCCAGCGCACGCACTGGGCCCAGCAACCCCGCTCTGGGTCCAAATGGCTCGCCAAATATTCCCTGGCTCCTCCCCAGCACGCACACGGGCCCCAGCGACTTCGTGTGCGGTTCCAGAGGCTCGCAAATGGTCCCTGACACCTCCCCAGAGCACGCATGGGGCACAGCGACCCCATGCGGGGGTGCAGAGCAGATTTTCTAAATGGTCCCTGGCACCTACCCCACGCACATGGGCCCCAGCGACTTAGTGTGGGGTTTCAGATGACTCACCAAACTGTCCCTGGCACTTTCCCAGTGCGCGCTGGGGCCCAGTGACCCAGGGCGGGGTGCCAGCGGCTCGCCAAATGGTCCCTCGCAACTCCCCAGCAAGCATCCAGCGGCTCGCCAAACTGTCCCTGGCACTTCCCCAGCGCGCACATGGAGCCCAGCGACCCAGCGGTGGGATCCAGCAACTCGCCAAATGGTCCCTGGCACATCCTCAGCACGCACACGGGCCCCAGCTCCACCACGCGGGGCAAGAGCGGTTCGTGAAATGGTCCCTGGCACATCCCCAGCAAGGGCAGACGGGTCCATGGACTTCCCCAGCGTGGGGTCCCAGCGGCTCCGCCAAATAATCCCTGGCACCTCCCCAGCACGCGCACGGTCCCCAGCGACATTGCTTGGCGGTGTCCCAACATCTCCAAATGGTCCCTGGCACCTCCCCAGCACGCATGGGGCCCAGCGACCCCGATCTGGGTCCGAGTGGCTTGCCAAATGGTCCCTTGCTACTCGCCAGCACGCACACTGGCCCCAGCGCAGTTTGGACCCCCTTACTACAACAGTGTGCTGCCTTCCAGGAGCCTCAGTCAAGCACATCACTGAGAATGTGGACAGGCTCCTAGAGCGACAAGGAGATGACCGGTAGTAGTCGTCCACATTGGTACAAACAACATTGGAAGAGACAGGCCAAGATCCCTGCAAAACAAATTCAGAGAGCTAGGATGGAAATTAAAAGACAAGACCAAAACTGTGGTATTTTCTGGGATACTGCGGCCTTGCAAAGGACCATATGGACAGCTGGAAATACAAAATCAAAATGCATGGCTGAAATCGTGGTGCACACAGGAAGGCTTCACCTTTCTTGAACATTGGAGCACTTTCTACAACAAGGACTATCTATACAGGTGGGACAGACTGCACTTAAACAGAAAGGGAACCAATCTACTCGGAGAAAGGATCCTTCAGGCGGTACAGAAGCATTTAAACTAGAAAGGAAGGGGGAAAAAAAAAAAACAGAAGGGAGACTACATCAAAACAAGGGCAACAACTCAGGTAAGACCACTATTAAATGTATTTATCTTAATGCTAGAAGTCTCAGAAACAAAATGTTAGAACTTGAAGCTACTGCACTAACAAGTAACTACGATGTGATAGGTGTTACAGAAACTTGGTTGTCTGAGAGTGATGGAGACGAATATAATATTAGTGGGTACACACTGTATAGGAAAGACAGGAAGGACAGAAGAGGCGGAGGGGTAGCGCTATACATAAGAAATAGCCTTGAAGCCCAGGTGTTAAATCAGGACAAAACAATGCAGAATCAATATGGGTCAGAATAATGGACACAAATTCAAAGGGCATAATAATAGGAGCATGCTATAGACCGCCAAATTCAGGCGCTGAGCAAAATAATCTGTTGTACAATGACATTGAAATCGTGTAGAAAGAGAAGCCATACTAATGGGGGATTTCAACTTCCCCTGTATAAAATGGGGAAAACCCAATGGGGCACCACAGACTGGAGAAATTGAAATGGTGGAAATGACAAATGACTGCTTCCTAACACAATTTGTCAAGGCACCGACTAGAGGGAGGCATGCCTTGATTTAGTCTTTTCAAATAATGAAGACAGAATAACTAAAACAGAGGTCAGAGAGCCATTGGCAAACTCAGACCACAACATGGTCTCATTTGAAATATTTTTTTAAAACCCCAAAAGTAATGACTAAAGCTAAGGTTTACAATTTTAGAAAAGCAAACTACGAAGGTATGAAACAGAGACTAATAGAAGTAGATTGGAGTAAAAAGAGAAAACATCCACAGAAAAGGGTGGCTGTTTTTAAAAATGTAGTACTAGAGGCACAAAACAATTACATCCCAAAAGTAGACAAATCTAAATCTAAAACAAAATGGCCAAAATGGTTTAATAGATCCATTAAAAAAAAAATATTCAGCGAAAAAAAGGCACTTTACAGAGCGTTTAAAAGGACCAAAAACAAAGCACACAGAAAGAGTACTTGGAACTGCAAACACAAGTCAAAAAGGAAGTTAGAAAGGCCAAGAGAGATAGAAATCAATATTGCTAAGGGGCTGAAACCAATTCAAAATGTTTTCCAATATTATAACAGCAAGAGAACATTCAAAGAGGAGGTTAAATGTCTAAGAGACACAAATGGCAAAATCATAGATGAAGAAAAAAAAAATAGCAAATATATTAAATGATTACTTTTCACAGGTTTTTACAAAGGAGGACACGGACAACATGCCCCACATGTCGACCTGTTCCTATCAATTTTAAATAACTTTAGCATAACAGAGGCAGAAGTGTTAAAGGGACTAGGAGCTCTTAAAATAAACAAATCCCTGGGCCAGATGAGATCCTCCCAATAGTACTCAAAGAAATGAAAAGTTGTTACAAACCGCTAACCAAAGATCATGCAACAGTCTCTTGACACAGGGGTTGTACCAACAGACTGGAAAATAGCAAGCGCCAAATGGTACCAATCCACAAAAAGGGAGACAAAACCGAACCAGGTAACTACAGACCAATAAGCCTGACTTCCATTATATGTAAACTTATGGAAACTATAATAAGATCCAAAATGGAAAATTACCTATATGGTAACAATATCCTGGGGAGACAGCCAG
The DNA here is from genome assembly GCA_036884735.1 of Huso huso. NCBI lineage: Eukaryota > Metazoa > Chordata > Actinopteri > Acipenseriformes > Acipenseridae > Huso > Huso huso. Next base: position 7,103,202 of record CM072711.1, on the reverse strand, counting down.
CATGGTTTTAGGAAAGGGAGATCATGTCTAACTAACCTACTTGACTTTTTTTTTGAGGATGCAACATTGAAAATGGATAACTGCAAAGCATCTGACATGGTTTATTTAGATTTCCAGAAAGCTTTTGACAAAGTCCTGCATAAAGATTAATTCTCAAACTGAACGCAGTGGGATTCAAGGAAATGCATGCACATGGATTGGGGAGTGGTTAACAGGTAGAAAACAGAAAGTACTGATTAGAGGAGAAACCTCGAAATGGGTGGGTAACCAGTGGTGTACCACAGGGATCACTATTGGGTCCTCTACTATTCCTAATCTACATTAATGATTTAGACTCTGATATAGTAAAGCAAACTCGTTAAATTTGCAGGCGACACAAAAAATAGGAGGGTGGCAGACACTGTTGAAGCAGCAAAGGTCATTCAAAATGATCTAGACAGTATTCAAAATTGGGCAGACACATGGCAAATGAAATTTAATAGAAAAAGTGTGGGTATTGCATGCGGGCAATAAAAATGTGCATTATAAATATCATATGGGAGATAGTGAAATTGAAGAAGGGAACTATGAAAAAGACCTAGGAGTTTATGTTGACTCAGAAATGTCTTCATCTAGACAATGTGGGGAAGCTATAAAAAGGCTAACAAGATGCTTGGATATATTGTGAGGGTGTTGAATTTAAATCAAGGGAAGTAATGTTAAAACTCTACAATGCATTAGTAAGACCTCACCTAGAATATTGTGTTCAGTTCTGGTCACCTCGTTACAAAAAGGATATTGCTGCTCTAGAAAGAGTGCAAAGAAGAGCGACCAGAATTATCCGGGTTTAAAAAGGCATGTCGTATGCAGACAGGCTAAAAATTGAATCTATTCAGTCTTGAACAAAGAAGTTGGCCGATCTGATTCAAACATTCAAATCCTAAAGGTATAGACAATGTCAACCAGGGGACTTCTTTGACTTGAAAAAAAAAAACAAGGACCAGGGTCCAAATGGAGATTAGATAAAGGGGCATTCAGAACAGAAAATAGAAATAGGAGGCACTTTTTACACAGAGAATTGTGAGGGTCTGGAACCAACTCCCCAGTAATGTTGTTGAAGCTGACACCCAGGATCCTTCAAGAAGCTGCTTGATGAGATTCTGGGATCAATAAGCTACTAACAACCAAACGAGCAAGATGGGCTGAATGGCCTCCTCGTTTGTAAACTTTCTTATGTTCTTATGTTCTTATATGCAGTTCAATGGCTCGCCAAACTGTCCCTGGCACTTCCCAAGCGCCGCACTGGGCCCAGCAACCCCGCTCTGGGTCCAAATGGCTCGCCAAATATTCCTGGCTCCTCCCCAGCACGCACACGGGCCCCAGAGACTTCGTGTGTGATTCCAGAGGCTTCATAAATGGTCCCTGACACCTCCCCAGAGCACGCATGGGCACAGCGACCCTTCCGAGCAGATTTTCTAAATGGTCCCTGGCACCTACCCAGCACGCACATGGGCCCCAGCGACTTCGTGTGGGGTTTCAGCGGCTTGCCAAACTGTCCCTGGCACTTTCCCAGTGCGCGCACAGGGCCCAGCGACCCAGGGCGGGGTGCCAGCGGCTCGCCAAATGGTCCCTCGCAACTCCCCAGCAAGCATCCAGCGGCTCGCCAAACTGTCCCTGGCACTTCCCCAGCGCGCACATGGAGCCCAGCGACCCCGCGCGGGGTCCGAGCGGCTCGCCAAATGGTCCCTGGCACATCCCCAGCACGCGGACGGGTCCCATGGACTTCACGCGGGGTCCCAGCGGCTCGCCAAATAATCCCTGGCACCTCCCCAGCACGCACACGGTCCCCAGCGACATTGCGCGGTGTCCCAACATCTCGCAAATGAACCCTGGCACCTCCCCAGCACGCATGGGGTCCAGCTACCCCGCGCGGGGTCCAAGCGGCTCACCAAATGCTCCCTGGCACCTCCCAGCAGCGCCACGGTCCCCAGCGACCATTAATGCGGTTCCAGCTGTAAACTGTCCCTGGCACTTCCCAGCGCACGAAGGGGCCCAGCGACCCCGTGTGGAGTCAAAGCGGCTCACCAAATGTTCCCTGGCACGCTAGAACCCCAGCATGCGCACGGGACGCAGTGACTTTGCGTGGGGTTCTAGCGGCCCGCCAAACACTCCCTGACACCTCCCCAGCGATCGCATGAGCCCCAGCGACCTCGCGCAGGGTCCCAGAGGCTCGCCAATTGGTCCCTGGTCACTCCCCAGCGCAAGCACTACGCCCCAGCGACATCGCGCGGTGTCCCAACTGCTCGCAAATGGTCCCTGGCACATCCCTAGCTCACGCACGGGCCCCAGCGGCATTGCGCGCGGTGCAAACTACTCACAAATGGTCCCTGACACCTCCCCAGTGCGCGCACGGGGCCCACCGACCCCATGCGGATTCCCAGCAGCTCGCCAAATGGTCCCTGGCACCTCCCCAGCACGCACACGGACCCCAGCGACTTCGTGTGGGGTTCCAGCGGCTCGCCAAACTGTCCCTGGCACTTCCCCAGAACGCATATGAGGCCCAACGACCTTGCGCATGGTCCCAGAGGCTCGCCAAATGGTCCCTGGTCCATCCCCAGCGCAAGCACTGGGCCCCAGCGACATCACGCGGGGTCCCAACTGCTCGCAAATGGTCCCTGGCACATCCACAGCGCACACACGGGCCCCATCCACTTTCCGCTGGGTCCCAGTGGCTCGCAAATATTCCCTGACACATAACCAGTGCGTGCACAGGCCCCAGGGAATTTGCGCAGGGTCCCGGCAGATTCCCAAATGTTCCCTGGCCCCTCCCCAGCACGCACCCGGGTCCCAGGGACTTCACGCGGGGTCCCAGCGGCTCGCCAAATGGTCCCTGGCACTTCCCCAGCGGGCACATGGGGCCCAGCTTCATGGGGTCCCAGAGCCTCGCCAAATGGTCCCTAGCACATCCCCAGCACGCGCACGGGCCCCAGCAACCTTCGCGTGGGGTTCCAGCGGCCCGCCAAATGTTCCCTGACACCTCCCCAGTGATTGCACGAGCCCCTATGACCTCTTGCAGTGTCCCAGAGGCTCGCCAAATGGTCCCTGTTCCCTCCCCAGCGCAAGCACTGGGCCCCAGCGATCCCGTGCGGGGTCCCAGCGGCTCGCCAAATGATCCCTGGCACATCCCCAGCACGGACACGGGCCCCAGCGACTTCGCATGGGGTTCCAGCGGCCCGCAAAATGGTCCCTGACACCTCCCCAGCGATCGCACGACCCCCATCGACCTCGCGCAAGGTCCCAGAGGCTCGTCAAATGGTCCCTGGCACATCCCCAGCACGCGCACGGGCCCCAGCAACTTCGCGTGGGGTTCCAGCGGCCCGCCAAACGGTTTCTGAAACCTCCCCAGCGATCGCACAAGCTCCAACGACCTCGCGCAGGGTCCCAGAGGCTCGCCAAATGGTCCCTGGCACATCCCCAGCATGCGCACGGGCCCCAGCAACTTCGCATGGGGTCCCAGTGGCTCGCCAAGTGGTCCCTGGCACCTTCCCAGCGCGCGCATGATGCCCACGGACCCAGAGCGGGGTGCGAGCGGCTCGCCAAATGGTCCCTGGCACATCCCCAGCACGCACACGGGCCCCAGCGACTTCGCGTAGTTTTCCAGCGGCCCGCGAAATGGTCCCTGACACCTCCCCAGCGATCGCGACAAGCTCCAACGACCTCGCGCAGGGTCCCAGAGGCTTCGCCAAATGGTCCCTGGCACATCCCCAGCATGCGCACGGGCCCCAGCAACTTCGTGTGGGGTTCCAGCGGCCCGCCAAACGGTCTCTGACACCTCCCCAGCGATCGCACGAGACCAAACGACCTCGCGCAGGGTTCCAGAGGCTCGCCAAATGTTCCCTGGTCCCTCCCCAGCACTAGCACTGGGCACCAGCGACATCGCGCGACGTCCCAGCGGCTCGCAAATGGTCCCTGGCACATCCCCAGCGCACGCACGGGCCCCAGCGACTTCGAGCTGGGTCAAAGCGGCTTGCCAAACGGTCCCTGACACCTCCCCAGCGATCGCAGAGTCCAAGCGACCATGCGCAGTGTCCCAGCGGCTCGCCAAATGGTTTCAAGCACCTCCCCAGCGCACGCACGGGCCCCAGCGACTTTGCATGGGTTTCCAGCGCGGCCATGAAATGGTCCCTGACACCTCCCCAGTGATCGCGACGACCATAGCGGCCTCGCAGGGTTCCAGAGGCTCGCCAAATGGTCCCTGGCACATCCCCAGCACGTGCACGGGCCCCAGCAACTTCGCGTGGGGTCCCAGTGGCTAATAAGTGGTCCCTGGGACCTCCCCAGCGCGCGCATGGTGCCCAGAGACCCAGCGCGGGGTGCGAGCGGCTCGCCAAATGATCCCTGGCACATCCCCAGCACGCACACGGGCCCCAGCGACTTCGCATGGTTTTCCAGCGGCCAGCGAAATGGTCCCTGACACCTCCCCAACGATCGCACGACCCCCAACGACCTCGCGCAGGGGCCCAGAAGCTCGCCAAATGGTCCCTGGCACATCCCCAGCACACGCACGGGCCCCAGCAACTTCGCGTGGGGTTCCAGCGGCCAAAGAAATGGTCCCTGACACCTCCTCAGCGATCGCACGACCCCCAACGACCTCGCGCAGGATCCCAGAGGCTCGCCAAATGGTCCCTGGCAGATCCCCAGCACGCGCACGGGCCCCAGCAACTTCGCGTGGGGTTCCAGCGGCCTGCCAAATGGTCTCTGACACCTCCCCAGCGATCGCACGAGCCCCAACAACCTCGCGCAGGGTCCCAACGGCTCGCAAATGGTCCCTGGCACATCCCCAGCGCATGCACGGGCCCCAGCGACTTCGCGCTGGGTCAAAGCGGCTTGCCAAATGGTCCCTGACACCTCCCCAGCGATCGCAGAGTCCAAGCGACCATGCACAGTTTCCCAGCGGTTCGCCAAATGGTCTCAAGCATCTCCCCAGCGCACGCACGGGCCCCAGCGACTTTGCATGGGTTTCCAGCGGCCCGCGAAATGGTCCCTGACACCTCCCCAGTGATCGCACGACCCACAACGGCCTCGAGCAGTGTTCCAGAGGCTCGCCAAATGGTCACTGGCACATCCCCAGCACGCGCACGGGCCCCAGGAACTTCGCGTGGGGTCCCAGTGGCTCGCCAAGTGGTCCCTGGTACTTCCCCAGCGCGCGCACGGTGCTCAGGGACCTAGCGCGGGGTGCCAGCGGCTCGCCAGCGGCTCGCCAAATGATCCCTGGCACATCCCCAGCACGCACACGGGCCCCAGCGACTTCGCGTGGTTTTCCAGCGGCCAGCGAAATGGTCCCTGACACCTCCCCAGAGATCGCACGACCCCCAACGACCTCGCGCAGGGGCTCAGAGGCTCGTCAAATGGTCCCTGGCACATCCCCAACACGCGCCCGGGCCCCAGCTACTTCTTTTTGCGGTTCCAATGGCCCGCCAAACGGTCTCTGACACCTCCCCAGCGATCGCACGAGCCCCAACAACCTCACACAGGGTCACAGAGGCTCGCCAAATGGTCCCTGGTCCATCCCCATAGCAGGCACGGGCCCCAGCGACTTCGCGCGGGGTCAAAGCAGCTTACCAAACAGTCCCTGACACCTCCCCAGCGATCGCAGAGCCCAAGAGACCTCGCGCAGTGTCCCAGCGGCTCGCCAAATGGTCCCTGGCACCTCCCCAGCACGCACACAGGCCCCAGCGACATCGCGCGGGGTCCCAACGGCTCGCAAATGCTCCCTGGCACATCCCCAGAGCACGCAGGGGCCCCAGTGACTTCGCGCTGGGTCAAAGCGGCTTGCCAAATACTCCCTGACACCTCCCTAGTGCGTGCACGGCACCAGCGACTTCGCATTGGGTTCCAGCTGCCCGCCAAACGGTCCCTGGCACCTCCCCAGCGCAAGCACGGGCCCTAGAGACATCGCGCGGGGTTAAAGCGGCTTGCTAAATGGTCCCTGGAACCTCCCCAGCGCACGCACGGGCCCCAGCGACTTCGCAAGGGGTCCCAGCGGCTCGCCAAATGGTCCCTGGCACATCCCCAGCGCACGCACGGTAACCAACGACTTCGCGCTGGGTCAACGTGGCTTGCCAAACGGTCCCTGACACCTCCCCAGCGATCGCAGAACCCAAGCGACCTCGCGCAGTGTCCCAGCGGCTCGCCAAATGGTCCCTGGCACCTCCGAGTGCGCCACGGGCCCAAGCGACCTCAGCGCCAGTGTCCCAGCCGCGCCAAATGGTCCCTGGCACCTCCCCAGCGCGCGCTCGGGGCCCAGGGACCGGCGCGGGTTGCCAGCGGCTTGCCAAATGATCCTTGGCACATCCCCAGCACGCACCCGGGTACCAGAGACCTCACGCAGGGTACCAGAGGCTCGCCAAATGGTCCCTGGCACATCCCAGCAGGCGAGCCCCAGCGACTTCGCATGTGGTTCCAGCGGCCCGCCAAACGGTGCCTGGCACTTCCCCAGCGCGCGCATTGGGCCCAGCGACCCCGCGCGGGGTCCAAGCGTCTCACCAGATGGTCCCTGACACCACAACAGCACGCACACGGGCCCCAGCGACATCGCTCGTGGTCCCAACGGCTCGCAAATGGTCCCTGGCACATCCCCAGCGCACGCACGGGCCCCAGCGACTTCATGTGAGGTCAAAGCGGCTTGCTAAATTATCCCTGGCACCTCCCAAGCACGCGCACACGGCCCAGCGACTCCGCTCCGGGTCCCAGCGGCTTGCCAAATGATCCCTGGCACCTCCCCTGCGCAAGATGGGGCCCAGCAACCGGGCGCGGGGTCAGTGACTCGCCAAATGGTCCTGGCACCTCCCAGCACGCTGCGGGAACCAGCGACCAGCGTGGGGTTCCAGCGGCTTGCCAAGCGGTCCCTGACACCTCCACAGCGATCGCCAGAGCCCAAGCGACCTCAAGACTGTCCCAGCGGCTAGCCAAATGGTCCCTGGCACCTCCTGATGATTACGGGCCCAAGTGACCTCGTGCAGTGTCCCAGCGGCTCGCCAAATGGTCCCTGGCACCTCCCCAGCGCGCACCCGGGTACCAGAGACCTCACGCAGGGTACCAGAGGCTCGCCAAATGGTCCATGGCACCTCCCCAGCACGCAGACGAGCCCCAGCAACTTCGCATGGGGTTCCAGCGGCCCGCCAAACGGTCCCAGGCACCTCCCCAGCACGCACACGAGCCCCAGCGACATCGCTCGTAGTCCCAACGGCTCGCAAATGGTCCCTGGCACATCCCCAGCGCACGCACGGGCCCCAGTAACTTCACGTGAGGTCAAAGCGGCTTGCCAAATTATCCCTGGCACCTCCCCAGCACGCGCACAGGGCCCAGCGACTCCGCTCGGGGTCCCAGCGGCTTGCCAAACTTCAACAGCACGCACACGGGCCCCAGCAACTTCGTGTGGGGTGCCGGCGACTCGCCAAATGATCCCTGGCACCTCCCCAGCGCGTCCACGGGGCCCACCGACTTCACGTGGGGTTCCAGCGGCCCGCCAAATGGTCCCTGGAACATCCCCAGCACGCACACGGGCCCCAGCGACATCGCGCGGGGTCCCAACTGCTCGCAAATGGTCCCTGGCACCCCCCAGCGGGCACGGGCCCCAGAACCTCATGCAGGTTCCCACAGGCTCGCCAAATGGTCCATGGCACCTCTCCAGCATGCGCACGGGCCTCAGCAACTTCGCATGGGGTTCCAGCGGCCTGCCAAACGGTCCCTGGCACATCCCCAGCGCACGCACGGGCCCCAGCGACTTCACGCGAGGTCAAAGCTGCTTGCCAAATTATCCCTGGCACCTCCCAGCACGCGCACAGGGCCCAGCGACCCCGCTCGGGGTTCCAGCGGCCCGCCAAATGATCCCTGGAACATCCCCAGCACGCACACGGGCCCCAGCGACATCGCGCGGGGTCCCAACTGCTCGCAAATGGTCCCTGGCATCCCCCAGCGCTCTTCATGCGGGGTCAAAGCGGCTCGCCAAATGGTCCCTGGCACCTCCCCAGCAGGCACACGGGACCCAGCGACATCGCGTGGGGTTCCACCTGTTTCCCAAACGGTCCCTGACACCTCCCCAGCGATCGCAGAGCCCAAGCGACCTCGCGCAGTGTCCCAGCGGCTTGCCAAATGGTCCCTGCACCCCGGTGCGGGCACGGGGCCCAGAGACCTCACGCAGGTTCCCAGAGGCTCGCCAAAATGGTCCATGGCACCTCTCCAGCAGCGCTGCAGACGGGGCCCCAGCAACTTCGCATGGGGTTCCAGCGGCCTGCCAAACGGTCCCTGGCACATCCCCAACGCACACACGGGCCACTTGGCGTGGTGTCAAAGCGGGCCATAAAAACGGTCCCAGGCACCTCCCAAAAGCGCGCAAGGGCCCAGCGACCCCGGCAGGGGTCCGAGCGCCTCACCAGATGGTCCCTGGCACCACAACAGCATGCACACAGGCCCCAGCGACATCGCGGGGTCCCAACGGCCCCGGTCCCTGGCACATCCCAGCGGTCCCTGGCACATCCCCAGCGCCCACCAAACGGTCCCCTGAACATCCCGACATCACACACAAGGTCAGCGGCTGCGGGGTCCCAACTGCTCATAAATGGTCCCTGGCACCCCAGCCCATGCGAGGTCAAACTGCTCGCCAAATGGTCCCTGGGCACCGTGGGACCCAGCGACTTGCAGGGGTTCCAGCGGTTCCCAAACGGTCCCTGACACATCCCCAGCGACCAGAGCCCAAGCGACATCGCGGGGTCCCAACTGCTCGCCAAATGGTCCCTGGCACATCCCAGCAGGGCTCATGGCCCAGAGACCTCACGCAGGTTCCCACAGGCTCGCAAATGGTCCCTGACCCTCCCCAGCACGCACACAGGCCCCAGAGACATCGCGTGTGGTACCAACTGCTCGCCAAATGGTCCCTGGCACATCCCCAGCGCGCGCATGGGGCCCAGCGACCCCGCGCGGCGTCCGAGTGTCTCGCCAAATGTTCCGTGTCAACTCACCAGGACGACACGGACCACAGCGACTTCGTGTGGAGTTCCAGCGGCCCACCAAACGGTCCCTGACACCTCCCCAACGATCGCACGAGCCCCAACGACCTCGCGCAGGGTCCCAGAGGCTCGCCAAATGGTCCCTGGCACATCCCCAGGATGCGCACGGCCACAGCAACTTTCAGCGTGGGGTCCCAGCGGCCCACCAAATGGTCCCTGGCACCTCCCAGCGATCGCACGAACCCCAACAAACTAAGCGCAGGGTTCCAGAGGCTCACCAAATGGTCACTGGTCCTCTCCAGTGCAAGCACTAGGCCCCAGCGACATCGCAGGGGTCCCAACGGATCATAAAATGGTCCCTGGCACATCCCCAATGCACGCATGGGCCCCAGCGACCGTGTGGGGTTCCATGACCCGCCAAACGGACCCAGACACCTCCTCAGCGATCGCACAAGCCCCAGCAACCGAGTGCAATGTCCCAGAGGCTCGCCAAGTGGTCCCTTGTACCACCCCAGCGCCGCACGAGCCCCAGCGACTTCGTGTGGGGTTCCAGCGGCTCGCCAAACTGTCCCTGGCACTTCCCCGCCCACGACGGGGAACCCAGCGACCCAGCGCGGGGTGCCAGCTGCTCGCCAAATGGTCCCTGGCACATCCCCAGCACGCCCGGAGCCCACGAACGCAGGGTGCCAGAGAAATCCTGGTACATCCCCAGCACGCACACGAACCCAAGATTGGCGGGGCAGCGGTTCGCGAAATGGTCCCTGGAACCTCCCCAGCACGCGCACGGGCCCCAGCGACATCGCGTGAGGTTCCAGCAGCCCGGCAAACGGTCCCTTACAGGTCCCCAGCGATCGCACGAGCCCCAACGACCTCGCGCAGGGTCCCAGAGGCTCCCCAAACGGTCCCTGGCACATCCCCAGAATGCACACGGGCCCCAGCAACTTCGCGTGGGGTTCCAGCGACCCGCCAAACGGTCACTGGCACCTCCCCAGCCATCGCACGAGCCGCAACGACCTCGCGCAGGGTCCCAGAGGCTCGCCAAATGGTCCCTGGTCCCTCCCCAGCGCAAGTACTGTTCCCCAGCGACATCACGCGGGGTCCCAACGTCTCACAAATGGTCCCTGGCACCTCCCCAGCGCGTGCACGGGCCCCAGCGACTTCGCGTGGGGTTCCAGCGCCCGCCAAACGGTCCCATACACCGCCCCAGCAATCGCACGAGCCCCAGCAACCTCGCGCAGGGTCCCAGAGGCTCGCAAATGGTCCCTGGCACATCCCCAGCGCACGCATAGGCCCCCGCGACTTCACGCGGGGTCAAAGCGGATTCCCAAATGGTCCCTGGCACATACCCAGCACGCACACGGGCCCCAGCGACATCGTGTGTGGTTCCAGCGGCTCGCCAAACTGACCCTGGCACAACCCCAGCCAGGATACGGGCCCCAGCGACACAGCACGGGGTCCCATTGGCTCATCAAGTGGTCCCTGGCACCTCCCCAGCACGCACACGGGCCCCAGCGACTTCGCGCGGGGTCCCAGGAGCTTGCCAAATGGTCGCTGGCACCTCCCCAGCGTACGCACGGGGCCCAGCGACCCCGTGCGGGGTCCCGGCGGCTCGCCAAAAGATCCCTGGCACATCCCCAGCCCGGACACGGGCCCCAAGAGCCCCACGCGGAGTCCCAGTGGCTCGCCAATTGGTCCCTGGCACATCCCCAGCACGCACACGGGCCCCAGCGACTTCACGTGGAGTTCCAGCGGCCCGCCAAATGGTCCCTGACACCTCCCCAGCAATCGCACGAGCCCCAGCGACAACGCGCAGGGTCCCAGAGGATCGCCAAATGGTCCCTGGAACATCCCCAGCACGCACACGGGCCCCAGCGACATCGCGCGTGGTACCAACTGCTCGCAAATGGTCCCTGACACCTCCCCAGCGCGCGCATGGGGCCCAGCAACCCCGCGCGGAGTCCCACCGGTTTGCCAAATGATCCCTGGCACATCCCCAGCACGCACACGGGCCCCAGAGACCCCGCGCGGGGCAAGAGCGGTTCACAAAATGGTCCCTGGCACCTCCCCAGCACGCGCAGGGAACCCAGCGACTTCGGTGCGGTTCCAGTGGCCCGCCAAACTGTCCCTGACACCTCCCCAGCGATCGCACAAACCCCAGCGAACTCACGCAGGATCCAAGAGGCTCGCCAAATGCTCCCTGGAACATCCCCAGCACGCGCACGGGACTCAGCGACCCCACGCGGGGTCCCAGCAGCTCGCCAAATGCTCCCTGGGGCCTCAGCAACATTGTGCTCGGTCCCAAATGCTCGCAAATGGTCCCTGACACCTCCCAAGCACGCGCACGGGACCCAGCGACTTCGCGTGGGGTTCCAGCGGCCAGCCAAACGGTCCCTTACACCTCCCCAGCGATCGCACGAGCCCCAGCGACAACGCGCAGGGTCCCAGAGGATAGCCAAATAGTCCCTGGAACATCCCCAGCACGCACACGGGCCCCAGCGACATCGCGCGTGGTACCAACTGCTCGCAAATGGTCCCTGACACCTCCCCAGCGCGCGCATGGGGCCCAGCAACCCCGCGTCGGGTCCCAGCGGCTTGCCAAATGATCCCTGGCACATCCCCAGCACGCACACGGGCCCCAGAGACCCCATCGCGGGGCAAGAGCGATTCACGAAATGGTCCCTGGCACCTCCCCAGCACGCGCACGGGTCCCAGCGACTTCGCGTGGGGTTCCAGCGGCCCGCCAAACTGTCCCTGACACCTCCCCAGCGATCGCACGAGCCCCAACGACCTCACGCAGGGTCCCAGAGGCTCGCCAAATGGTCCCTGGTACATCCCCAGCGAGCGCATGAGGCCCAGCGACCCCGCGCGGGGTCCGAGCGGCTCGCCAAATGGTCCGTGTCAACTCACCAGGACGCACACGGACCCCAGCGACTTCGTGTGGAGTTCCAGCGGCCCGCCAAACGGTCCCTGACACCTCCCAAGTGATCGCACGAGCCCCAACGACCTCGCGCAGGGTCCCAGAGGCTCGCCAAATGGTACCTGGCACATCCCCAGGATGCGCACGGGCCACAGCAACCAGCGTGGGGTTCCAGCGACCCGCCAAACGGTCCCTGGCACCTCCCCAGCCATCGCACGAACCCCAAACCTCGCGCAGGGTCCCAGAGGCTCACCAAATGGTCCCTGGTCCCTCCCCAGCGCAAGTACTGGCCCCAGCGACATCGCGCAGGGTCCCAACAGATCTCACAAATGGTCCCTGGCACCTCCCCAACGCACGCATGGGTATCCCAGCGACCAGCGTGGGGTTCCAGCGCCCGCCAAACGGACCCAGACACCTCCCCAGCGATTGCACGAGCCCCAGCAACCTCGCGCAGGGTCCCAGAGGCTCGCCAAATGGTCCCTGGCACATCCCCAGCGCCACGCGACGGGGCCCCAGCGACTTCACGCGGGGTTCCAGCGGATTCCCAAATGGTCCCTGGCACTTCCCCCAGCACGCACATGGGGCCCCAGCGACATCGTGTGTGGGTTCCAGCGGCTCACCAAATGGACCCTGGCACCTCCCCAGCCAGGATCACAGACGGAGCCCAGCGACCAGCGGGGTCCCATTGGCTCATCAAATGATCCCTGGCACATCCCCAGCACGCACACGGGCCCCAGCGAACCTCGCGGGGTCCAAGGCGGTTTGCCAAATGGTCCCTGGCACCTCCTCAGCGTCGCCGCACGGGCCCCAGCGACCCCGCGTGGGGTCCCAGCAGCCCGCCAAAAAGATCCCTACAGCATCCCCAGCCGGACATGATGAGCCCCAACGACCCACCTTGGGGTCCCAGAGGCTCCCAAATGGTCCCTGGCACATCCCCAGAATGCACACGGGCCCCAGAAACTTCACGTGGGTTCCAGCGGCCCGCCAAATGGTCCCTGGCACCTGCCCAGCCATCGCCCACGAGCCCCAGCGACAACGCGCGGGGTCCCAGAGGATCGCCAAATGGTCCCTGGAACATCCCCAGCACAAAGCACACGGGCCCCAGCGACATCACGCGGGGTCCCAACTGCTCGCAAATGGTCCCTGACACCTCCCCAGCGTGCATGGGTCCCAGTGAACCCAGCGGGTTCCAGCGGTTTGCCAAATGATCCCTGGCACATCCCAGCACGCACACAACCCCAGCAACCCCGCAGGGTCCCAGAGGTTCACAAAATGGTCCCTGGCACCTCCCCAGCATGCACATGGAACCCAGCGACATCGTGTGTGGTTCCAGTGGCCCGCCAAACTGTCCCTGACACCTCCCCAGCGATCGCACAAACCCCAGCGAACTCACGCGGGATCCCAGAGGCTCGCCAAATGATCCCTGGAACATCCCCAGCCCGGATACGGGCCCCAGCGACCCAGCGCGGGGTCCCAGCTCATCAAGTGTCCCAAATACCACCCAGGGGCCTCAGCAACAGGTGCTCGGTCCCAAATGCTGCTCAGAAATGGTCCCTGGCACCTCCCAAGCACGCGCAGACGGGCCCCAGCGACTTCTGCGTGGGGTCCCAGCGACTTGTCAAATGGTCCTTGGCCCACCTCCCCAGCACACGCACTGGCCCCAGCGACCACGCGCAGGGTCCCAGAGGATAGCCAAATAGTCCCTGGAACATCCCCAGCACGCAGACGGGCCCCAGCGACATCGCTGCGTGGTCCCAACTGCTCGCAAATGGTCCCTGACACATCCCCAGCGCGCGCGCATGGGCCCAAGGCAACCAAATGGTCTGGGTCCCAGCGGCTTGCCAAATGATCCCTGGCACATCCCCAGCACGCTGCAGGGCCCCAGAGACCCCATCGCGGGGCAAGAGCGATTCCCTGACAATGGTCCTGGCAAACCCCAGCGAACGCCGCGGGTCCCAGGCGCCAAATGGTCCGTGGGGTTCCAGCACGCCAAGATTAAAACTGTCCCTGACACCTCCCCAGCGATCGCCAAAGCCCCTGGGACCTCATCGACAGGGTCCCAACTGCTCGCCAAATGGTCCCTGGTACATCCCCAGCGGCGCGATGGGCCCAGCGACCCAGTGGCTGGGTCCCGGTGGTTCGCCAAATGGTCCGTGTCACACTCACCAGCCCGGATACACGCCCCCAAGGGCCCCGTGTGTGGAGTTCCAGTGGCCCGCCAAGTGGTCCCTGACACCTCCCCAGTGATCGCACGAGCCCCAACGACCTCGCGGGGTCCCAGAGGCTCGCCAAATGGTACCTGGCACATCCCCAGGATGCGCCATGGGCCACAGCAACCGCGTGGGGTTCCAGCAGCCCGCCAAACGGTCCCTGGCACCTCCTCAGCGATCGCACGAACCCCAACAATCAACGCACAGGGTCCCAGAGGCTCGCCAAATGGTCCCTGGAACCTCCCCAGCAAGCACTAGGCCCCAGCGACATCGCTGGGGTCCCAACAGATCGCAAATGGTCCCTGGCACATCCCCAACGCGCGATGGGTACCAGCAACTTCCCAATGGGGTTCCAGCGACTTGCCAAACGGACCCAGACACCTCCCCAGAACGCACACGGGCCCCAGCAACCCGTGCAGGGGTCCCAGAGGCTCGCCAAATGGTCCCTGGCACCTCCCCAGCACGCCAAGACGGGCCCCCAGCGACTTCGTGTGGGGTTCCAGCCCGCCAAACCGTCCCTGGACACTTCCCCAGCACGCACATGGGGCCCAGCGACCCCACTGGGGTCCCAGAGGCTCACCAAATGGTCCCTAGCACCTCCCCAGGATGCGCACGGGGCCCAGCGACCCTTTGCCAGGAGCCAGCGGCTCGCCAAATGATCCCTGGTACATCCCCAGCATCACACGAACCCAGAGAACCAGCGCAGGGCAAGAGCGGTTCACCAAATGGTCCCTGGTCCCTCCTCAAGCACTAGACGGGCCCCAGCGACATCGCGTGGGGTTCCAACGGATCCAAATGGTCCCCACATCAGCTCCCCAGCAGCGACGCATGGGTCCAGCGACCGCCAAACGGGGTCCCAGAGGCTCCCCAAATGGCGATAGCACATCCCCAGAATGCACACGGGTCCAAGAAACTCGCAATGATCCCAGCGGGGTGTCCCAGCCACCCGCCAAATGGTCCCTGGCACCTGCCCAGCCATCGCGACGAGCCCCAACGACCTCGCGCAGGGTCCCAGAGGCTCGCCAAATGGTCCCTGGTCTCTCCCCAGCACAAGCACTAGGCCCCAGCGACATCACGCGGGGTCCCAACGTCTCACAAATGGTCCCTGGCACCTCCCCAGCGCGTGCATGGGTCCCAGTGACTTCGCGTGGGGTTCCAGCGGCCCGCCAAACGGTCCCATACAACACCCCAGCAATCGCACAACCCCCAGCAACCTCGTGCAGGGTCCCAGAGGCTCGCAAATGGTCCCTGTCACATCCCCAGCATGCACATGGGCCCCAGCGACATCGTGTGTGGTTCCAGCGGCTCGCCAAACTGTCCCTGGCACTTCCCCAGCGCGCACATGGGGCCCAGCGACCCCGTGCCGGGTCCCAGCGGCTCGCCAAATGATCCCTGGCACATCCCCAGCCCGGATACGGGCCCCAGCGACCCAGCGCAGGGTCCCATTGGCTCATCAAGTGGTCCCTGGTACCACCCCAGCACGCGCACGGGTTCCCAGGGAGCCAGTGCGGGTCCCAGTAGCTCAGAAAATGGTCCCTGACACCTCCCCAGCACGCCGCCGGGCCCCAGCGACTTTTGGGGTCCCAGTGGCTTGCCAAATGGTCCTGGCACCTCAACAGCACGCACACAGGCCCCAGCGACCACGTGTGGGGTCCCAGCGGCTCATCAAATGGTCCTTGGCCCATGTCCAGCACACGCAGACTGGGACCAACGACCCAGCTGTGTCCCAGCGACTTGCCAAATGATCACTGGCACATCCCCAGAATGCACACGGGCCAGAGCTGGGCAAGCACGGGGTCCCAAATGGTCCATAAATGGTCCCTGGCATCCCCAGCGCACTTCTTGGGTAACAGCGGCTCGCCAAATGGTCCCTGGCACCTCCCCAGGAAGGCCACATGGGCTCCAAAGACCCCACTGTGTGTTCCCCAGCAAATGATACCTGGCACATCCACAGCGACTTCGGCCCCCAGTGCGGTGCAAGTGGGTCCCTGTTTCGCTGAAACTGTCCCTGACACCTCCCCAGCAATCGCACAAACCCCCAGAACTCACAAGAGGGTCCCAGAGGCTCGCCAAATGGTCCCTGAACATCCCCAGCACGCGCACAGGACTCAGCGACCGGGAAGTTGGGTCCCAGCGGCTCGCCAAATGCTCCCTGGGGCCTCACACGACATCGCAACACGCGGTCCCAACTGTTTTCGCAAATGGTCCCTGGCACCCCCAGCGAGCGCATCGGACCCACGAACCATGCGTCGGGTCCCAGCGTGGTTTACCAAATGATCCCTGGCACATCCTCAGCCCGGACACGTCCCCAAGGGCCCCACGCTGGAGTCCCAGTGGCTCGCCAAATGGTCCCTGCATCCCCAGCACGCACACTGGGACCAGAGACCCAGCGGGTAAGAGCGGCTCGCAAAATGGTCCTGGCACTCCACAGCACGCCAAGACGGGCCCCAGCGACCCCGCGTGGGGTTCCAGCAGCCCGCCAAACGGTCCCTGACACATCCCCAGCGACGCCACGAGCCCCAGCGACAACGCTGGGGGTCCCAGAGGATCGCCAAATGGTCCCTGGAACATCCTCAGCACGCACACGGGCCCCAGCGACATCAGCGCCGGGTACCAACTGCGCAAATGGTCTATGACACAAGACAGGGCACAGCAACCAGCGCCGGGTCCCAGCGGCTTGCCAAATGGTCCCTGGCACATCCCCAGAACGCACACGGGCCCCAGAGACCGCGCGCGGGCAAGCAGCGGTTCGACAAATGGTCCCTGGCACCTCCCCAGCACGCCAAGACGGGCCCCAGCGACCCAGTGGAGTTCCAGCTGCCCGCCAAATGGTCCCTGACACCTCCCCAGCGATCACACGGGCCCCACCGACCCGCGCAAGAGGGGGTCCCAGAGGCTCGCCAAATGGTCCCTGGCACATCCCCAGGATGCACACGGGCCACAGCAACTTCACGTGGGGACCCAGCAGCCGCCAAACGGTCCCTGGCACCTCCCCAGCGATCACACGAACCCCAACAAACCAGGCGGGGTTCCAGAGGCTCACCAAATGGTCCCTGGTCCCCTCCAGTGCAAGCACTAGGGCCCCAGCGACATCGCGCGGGGGTCCCAACGGATCGCAAATGGTCCCTGGCACATCCCCAACGCACGCATGGGTCCCAGCGACTTCGTGTGGGGTCCCAGCAGACCGCCAAACGGACCCTGACCGTCCCCAGCGATAGCATCGGCCCCAGCAACCACGCTGGGGTCCAAGAGGCTCGCAAATGATCCCATCGACATCGCGCGGTGTCCCAACACCGCAAATGGTCCCCTTTCACATCCGCACCCACCAGCACGCGACAGGCACCAGCGACATTGCGCAGGGTCAAAGCGGCTTGCCAAATGGTCCCTGGCACCTCCACAGCGCGCGCACGGTGCCCAGCGACCCCGCGTGGGGTCCCAGCGTCTCGCCAAATGGGCCCTGCCATCTCTCCAGCACGCGCATGGGGCCCAGCGACTCCGCTCTGGGTCCCAGAATGGGGGTCCAGAGGCTCGCCAAACTGTTCCTGGCACCTCCTCCCAGAGGCAGCACACCTCCTGGCCCCAGCGACCAGCAACAGCGCTGGGTCCCAGTGACACCAAATGGTCCCTGACACATCCCAGTGCGCGACACAAACCCCAGCGACATTTGGCTGGGTCCCAGCGGCTGCGCAAACTGTCCTAGCACCTCACCAGCACGCGCGAGAGGGGCCCCAGCGACCGCCGGGGAGTGTTCGTGGCTCGCAAATGGTCCCTGGCACCTCCCCAGCACACACGGGCCCCAGAGACCCTGTGCGGGGTCCATGGCTCAACAAATGGTCCCTGGCACCCCCCAAGGTGCACAAGCCCCAGCGGCCCGGGCGTGGGTCCCAGTGGCTTCCCAAATGGTCCCTGGCACATCCCTCAGCACACACGGGGCCCCAGAGACCTCATGTGGGATCCAAGCGGCTCGCCAAACGATCCCTGGCACCTTCCCAGCAATCGACAGGCCCCAGCGACTTCTTAAGGGGTCCCAGCGGCTCCCCAAATGGTCCATGGCACCTCCCCAGCACACGTGACGGGCCCAGCAACCACGCTGCAGTGTCCCAGCGGCTTGCAAATGTTCACTGGAACATCCCCAGAATGCACACGGGCCCCAGAGACCGCACGCTGGGTCCCAGCTGTTCACGAAATGGTCCCTGGCCCTCCCAGTGCGCAGATGCCCAGCAGCGACCCAGCGGGGTCCCAGTGGGCTCGCCAAATAATCCCTGTCACCTCCCAAGGCACACGGGCCACAGCGACCCCGCACGGTGTTCCTTTCGCCAAATGATACCATGGCACATCCACAGCACGCACGGCCCAGCAACCACGCTGGGGTCCCAGCGGCTTGCCAAATGGTCCTTGGCACCTCCTCAAGCGGGGCAGCACGGGACCAGCGACCCAAAGCTGGTGTTCCAGCGGTTCGCCCAAATGATCCCTGGCACATCCACAGCATGCACACGGGCCCCAGCGACTTCATGGGGTCCCAGCAGCTTGCCAAATGGTCCCTGGCACCTCCCCAGGGCCCGCACAGGCCCCAGCGACCAAAGGCCTGGGGTCCCAACGGCTCCCCAAATGGTCCCTGGCTCCTCCCACCCAGCACACTGGGCCCAGCAACCACGCGGGTGTCCCAGCGGCTTGCCAAATGTTCACTGGCACTTCCCCAGCGAGCGCACGTGCCCAGCGAATTCGCGTCGGGTCCCAGTGGCTTCCCAAATGGTCTATGGCCCCTCCCAAGCGTGTGCACGGAGCACAGCGACTTCGCCCGGGGTCCCAGCGGATCACCAAATAATCCCTGCCACCTCCCCAGCGCGTGCACTGGGGCCAGCGACACCGCGAAGGGTAACAGCGGCTCGCCAAATGGTCCCTGGCCCCTCCCCAGCGCCCGCATGGGGCCCAGCGACCCCGCTCGGGGTCCCAGTGGCTCGCCAAACTGTCCCTGGCACTTCCCCAGCGCGCGCACGAGCCACAGCGACTTCGCACGGGGTCAAAGCGTCTTACCAAATGGTCCATGGCACCTCCCCAGTGTGCGCACGGGGCCCAGCAACCACGCGCGGGGTCCCAGCGGCTTGCCAAATGGTCCTTGGAACCTCCCCAGCGCGCGCACGGGGCCCAGCGACCACGCGCGGGTTCCCAGCGGCTCTCCAAACCTTCCCTGGCACTTCCTCCACAGCACGGCCACAGCAGACTTCAAGCGGGTCCCAGCAGCTCGCAAATGGTTCCTGACACATCCCCACGCACGGATCGGCCCCAGCGA
The DNA here is from genome assembly GCA_036884735.1 of Huso huso. Classification (NCBI taxonomy): domain Eukaryota; kingdom Metazoa; phylum Chordata; class Actinopteri; order Acipenseriformes; family Acipenseridae; genus Huso; species Huso huso. The sequence continues at coordinate 7,083,798 of CM072711.1, read as the reverse complement.
CTTCGCTGGGTCCCAGCGGCGTGCCAAATGGTCCCTGGCACCTCACCAGCATGCGCACAGGCCCCAGCGACCTCGAGCGGGTCCCAACGGCTCATCAAATGGTCCCTAGCTCCTACCCAGCACACGCACAGGGCTCAGCAACCACGCCGCTGTGTCCCAGCGGCTCGCAAATGTTCACTGGCACATCCTCAGCGAGCGCACGGCCCAGCGACCACACGCCGGGTCCCAGTGGCTTCCCAACTGGTCTATGGCCCTCCCAAGGTGCGTGCAGACGGGCACTGCGACTTAGCGGGGTCAAAGCTGCCTTGCCAAATGGTCCATGGCACCTCCCCAAATGGGCCCAGCGACCACGCCATGGGTCCCAGCAGCTCGGCAAATCGTCCCTGGCACCTCCCCAAAGTGCGTGATGGGGCCCAGTGACCCCCCGGGGTCCCGAGTTGTTCGCCAAACTGTCCCTGGCACTTCCCCAGCAACACGGGCCACAGCGACTTCAATCCGGGTCCCAGCAGCTCGCAAATGGTTCCTGACACTTCCCCAACGGCGGACGGGCCCCAGCAACTTCGCTGGGTCCCAGCGGCTTACCAAATGGTCCCTGGCACCTCACCAGCATGCGCACAGGCCCCAGCGACACCGAGCGGGTCCCAACGGCTCATCAAATGGCCCCTGGCCCTACCCAGCACACGCACTGGCCTAGCAACTCCAGCGGTGTCCCAGCGGCTTGCAAATGTTCACTGGCACTTCCCCAGCGAGCGACGTGCCCAGCGACGCAAGGCCGGGTCCCAGTGGCTTCCCAAATGGTCTATGGCCCCTCCTGCGTGTGCACGGAGCACAGCGACTTAGCCCGGGTCCCAGCGGATCACCAAATAATCCCTGCCACCTCCCAGCGCAGCGTGCACTGGGGCCAGCGACACCGAAAAGGGTAACATGGCTCGCCAAATGGTCCCTGGCCCCCCCAGCGCCAAGATAGCCCCAGCGACCCGGGCCGGGGTCCCAGTGGCTCGCCAAACTGTCCCTGGCACTTCCCCAGCAAGACGAGCCACAGCGATCAAGACGGGGTCAAAGCTGCCTTGCCAAATGGTCCATGGCACCTCCCCAGTGTGTCAGGGTGTGCATCGGGGTCCCAGCAACCACCTCCCCAGCTTGGTTCCGCGGGCCCAGCGACCAAACCTTCCCTGGCAAACCTTCCCTTCCCCAGACGCACGGGCCACAGCGACTTCAAGCGGGGTCCCAGCAGCTCGCAAATGGTTCCTGACACATCCCCAATGCACGGACGGGCCCCAGCGACTTCGCGCGGGGTCCCAGCGGCTTGCCAAATGGTCCCTGTCACCTCACCAGCATGCGCACAGGCCCCAGCGACCTCGAGCGGGGTCCCAATGGCTAATCAAATGGTCCCTGTCTCCTACCCAGCACACGCACAGGGCCTAGCAACCACGCTCGGTGTCCCAGCGGCTCTCAAATGTTCACTGGCACATCCCCAGCAAGTGCACGGGCCCAGCGAATTCGCGCCGGGTCCCAGTGGCTTCCCAAATGGTCTATGGCCCCTCCCAAGCGTGTGCACGGGGCACAGCGACTTCGCCCGGGGTCCCAGAGGATCGCCAAATAATACCTGCCACCTCCCCAGCGCATGCACGTGGCCCAGCAACACCGCGTGGGGTTCCAGTGACACACCAAATGGTCCCTGACACCTCCCCAGTGCGCACACGAAACCCAGCGACATTGCGCGTTGTCCAAGCGGCTTGCCAAACTGTCCCTAGCACCTCACTAGCACGCCAAGAGGGGCCCCAGCGACACATCGCGTAGTGTTCCGGGCGTTTCAAATGGTCCCTGGCACCTCCCCAGCACACACATCGGGCACCAGAGACCCCTGTGTGGGGTCCATGTGCTCAACAAATGGTCCCTGGCACCTCCCCCAGCTGCACAAGCCCCAGCATCTCATGGGGTCCTAGTGGCTTCCCAAATGGTCCCTGGCACCCGCTAGCACACACACGGCCCCAGAGACCCCGCTGGGATCCAATGCTCGCCAAACGATCCCTGACACCTTCCCAGCAATCGTGACGGGCCACAGCGACTTCTGCCAAGGTCAAAGCGGCTTCCCAAATGGTCCATGGCACCTCCCCAGTGTGCGACGGGCTCAGCGACCCCGCGCGGGGTCCCAGCGGCTTGCCAAATGGTCCTTGGAACCTCCCCAGCACGCGCATGGGGCCCAACGACCACGCGCGGGGTCCCAGCGGCTCGGCAAATCGTCCCTGGCACCTCCCCAGCGCCCGCATGGGGCCCAGCGACCCCGCTCGGGGTCCCAGTGGCTCGCCAAACTGTCCCTGGCACTTCCCCAGCCACAAGACGAGCCACAGCGACTTCGCTGGGTCAAAGCTGCCTTACCAAATGGTCCATGGCACTCCCAGTGTGCGCACGGGCCCAGCAACCACGCGCGGGGTCCCAGCGGCTTGCCAAATGGTCCTTGGAACCTCCCCAGCGCCAAGACGGGGCCCAGCGACCACGCGCGGGTTCCCAGCGGCTCTCCAAACCTTCCCTGGCACTTCCCCAGCTGCAAGACGGGCCACAGCGACTTGCCGGGTCCCAGCAGCTCGCAAATGGTTCCTGACACATCCCTCAATGCACGGACGGGCCCCAGCAACTTCGCACGGGTCCCAGCGGCTTGCCAAATGGTCCCTGGCACTCACCAGCATGCACAAGACAGGCCCCAGCGACCTCGAGCGGGTCCCAACGGCTCATCAAATGGTCCCTAGCTCCTACCCAGCACACGCGACAGGGCCTAGCAACCACGCCGCTGTGTCCCAGCTGCTCGCGAATGTTCACTGGCATATCCCTCAGCGAGCGCACGGGCCCAGCGAATTCACGCCGGGTCCCAGTGGCTTCCCAACTGGTCTATGGCCCCTCCCAAGCGTGCGCACGGGGCACTGCGACTTAGCGCGGGGTCAAAGCGTCTTGCCAAATGGTCCATGGCACCTCCCCAGCGTGCGCACGGGGCCCAGCGACCACGCGCGGGGTCCCAGCAGCTCGGCAAATCGTCCCTGGCACCTCCCCAAAGTGCGCATGGGGCCCAGTGACCCCGCTCGGGGTCCGAGTTGCTCGCCAAACTGTCCCTGGCACTTCCCCCAGCGTGCAACACGGGCGGCCACAGCGACTTCAAGCGGGTCCCAGCAGCTCGCAAATGGTTCCTGACACTTCCCCACGCGCTGACGGGCCCCAGCAACTTCACGCTGGGTCCCAGCGGTTTGCCAAATGGTCCCTGGCACCTCACCAGCATGCGACAGGCCCCAGCGACCTCGAAGGCGGGGTCCCAACGGCTCATCAAATGGCCCCTGGCTCCCACCCAGTGTGAACTGGGCCCAGCAACCACGCTGCTGTGTCCCAGCGGCTTGCAAATGTTCACTGGCACTTCCCCAGCGAGCGCACGTGCCCAGCGAATTCGCGTCGGGTCCCAGTGGCTTCCCAAATGGTCTATGGCCCCTCCCAAGCGTGTGCACGGAGCACAGCGACTTCGCCCCGGGTCCCAGCGGATCACCAACAATCCTGCCACCTCCCAGCGCTGCAGCACTGGGGCCAGCGACACCGCCAAGGGTAACAGCTGCTCGCCAAATGGTCCCTGGCCCTCCCCAGAGGTCCAAGATGGGGCCCAGCGACCCCGCCGGGGTCCCAGTGGCTCGCCAAACTGTCCCTGGCACTTCCCTCGCAAGACGAGCCACAGCGACTTCAAGACGGGGTCCCAGTGGCTTGCCAAATGGTCCTGGAACCTCCCCAGCATGTGCACGGGCCCAGCGACCACGCCTGGGGTCCCCAGCGGCTTGCCAAATGGTCCTGGAACCTCCCCAGCGCCAGACGGGCCCCAGCGACTCAAGCGGGGTCCCAGAGGCTCTCCAAACCTTCCTGGCACTTCCCCAGCACGGACGGGGCCCCAGCGACTTCAAGCGGGTCCCAGCAGCTCGCCAAATGGTTCCTGACACCCCCCAGCACGGACAGGCCCCAGCGACTCACGCCGGGTCCCAATGGGTAATCAAATGGTCCCTGTCTCCCACCCAGCACGCACAGGGCCCAGCAACCACGAGCGGGGGTCCCAGCGGCTAATCAAATGGTCCCTGTCTCCTACCCAGCACACGCACAGGGCCCAGGGAACCCGCGCGCGGGTCCCAGTGGCTTCCCAAATGGTCACTGGCACATCCCCAGTAAGTGCACGGGCACAGCGACTTCGCTGGGTCCCAGTGGCTTCGCCAAATGGTCTATGGCCATCCCTCCCCAGCGCATGCACGTGGCCCAGCAACTCCCAAGCGCATGCCGGGGCGACGTGGGGTTCCAGTGACACACCAAATGGTCCCTGACACCTCCCAGTGCGCTATGAAACCCCAGCGACATTCTTGGCGCTGTCCAAGGGGTTTGCCAAATGTCCTAGCACCTCACTAGCACGCAGGGGCCCCAGCGACATCGTAGTGGTGTTCGGCGGCTCGCAAAATGGTCCCTGGCACCTCCCCAGCACACACATCGGCACCAGAGACCCCGGGCGGGGTCCATGCGGCTCAACAAATGGTCCCTGGCACCTCCCAGCACGGGTGCGGCACAAGCCCCAGCGCCTCCGCTGGGGTCCCTAGTGGCTTCCCAAATGGTCCCTGGCACTGGGCTAGCACACACGGGCCCCAGAGACCCTGCGGGATCCAAGCGGCTCGCCAAACGATCCCTGACACCTTCCCAGCAATCACACGGGCCACAGCGACCTGCTGGGTCAAAGCCACTTCCAAATGGTCCAAGGCACCTCCCCTCAGCGCTGCACGGGCCCAGGAGACCCCGCTGGGTCCCAGCGGCTTGCCAAATGGTCCATGGAACCTCCCCAGCACGCCGCATCGGGCCCCAGAGACACGGCAGGTTCCAGCGCCCACCAAATGGTCCCTGGAACATCCCCAGCATGCACACACGGGCCCCAGCAACCCCGCTGCGGGGTCCCAGTGGATCGCCAAACTGTCCCTGGCACCTCCCAGCTATATCACGTGCCCCTGTAGTGCAAACCGGGTCCCATCGCTCACCAAAATGGTCTAGCACCTCCCTCAGCATCAGTGACGGGCCCCAGCAACCAGTGCGGGGTCCCAGGCTCACCAACAGTCCCTGGCTCCTACCGAGCAAGACGGGGCCCAGCGAACCGCCCGGGTCCCAGCGGCTCCTCCAAGTAGTCCCCTGGCACATCCCTCTCAGCAAGACGGGCCCCAGCTATCGTGTGCGGTTCCAGCGATCACCAAATGGTCCCTGACACATCCCCAGCACGGACGGGCCCCAGCCACTTCCGGGTCCCAGCGGCTCCAAATGGTCCCTGGCACATCCCCAGCATGCACACAGGCCCCAGCGACTTCGAATGGGTCCCAACGGCTCATCAAATGGTCCCTGGCACCTCCCAGCACAAGCGACAGGGCCTTAGTAACCACGCTGCTGGGTCCCAGCGGCTCGCCAAATGGTCCCTGGTTTCCACCCCAGCACGCATTACGGCCCAGCGACCACGCCGGGTCCCAGTGGCTTCCAAACTGGTCTATGGCATCTCCGAAGCGCACGGGGCACCAGCGACCAGCTGGGTCAAAGTGGCTTGCCAAATGGTCCCATGGCACCTCCCCAGCGGCGCACGGGGCCCAGCGACCACGCCGGGTCCCAGCCGCTCACCAAATGGTCCCCCGGCACCTCCCCAGCACGCACACTGGGGCCCAGCGACCGCTGGGGTCCCAGCTGCTCGCCAAACTGTCCCTGGCACTCCACAGCGGACGGGGCCCCAGCAGACCAAGATATCCCAGACGGTCGCTAAATGGCCCCAGCAACATCCCCAGCACTCACAAATGGTCCCCCAGCGGCACCGCATGGCGGGGTCCCAAACTCATCCGGGGGTCCATGGCTCCCTACCAATGCGCACTGGGGGCCTACCCACCACATGCTGGGTAGCCGGTGTCCCTTTCCCTGGCAACTTCCCACGCAGCATCGGGCCCCAGCGACTTCGCATCGGGTCCCAGTGGCTTCCCAAATGGTCTATGACACCTCCCTCAGCGATCGCACGAGCCCCAGCGACCCCGCCAGGGTCCCAGAGGATCACCAAATAATCCCTGGCACCTCCCAGCACGTGCACTGGACGCCAGCCATCGCCGCAGGGTAACAGCGGTTCGCCAAATGGTCCCTGGCCTCCCCCAGCCCGCGCGGGCCCAGCGACCCCGCTCTGGGTCCCAGTAGGCTCGCCAAACGGTCCCTGGTTCTCCCAGCACGCACAGGGCTCCTGAGCCACAGCGATTGCGTGGGTCCAGCAGCTTTGCCAAATGGTCCCTGGCACCTCCTCAGTGACGCACAGGCCCAGCCACCACGGCGCTGGGTCCCAGAGGCTCGACAAATGGTCCCTGGCACATCCCTCAGCGCCGCAAGACCGGCTCCCAGAGACTTCGCTGGCGGGGTCCCAGAGGCTCGCTAAACTGTCCCTGACACCTCCCAGCATCGTGACGAGCCACAGCGACTTCAGAGGTTCCCAGCCTGCCAAATGGTCCATGGCACCTCCCCAGTGTGCAGCATCGGCCCAGCAACCACAAGGTGGAGTTCCAGCGGCCGCACCAAATGGTCCCCGACCTCCCCCAGCAAGATCGCCAAAGAGTGGGCCCAACGACCACGCTCAGGGTCCCAGAGGCTCTCCATGGTCACTTGGCACTTCCCTCAGCCACAAGACGGCCACAGCGGCCCCCAGCGGGTCCCAACAGCTCGCAAATGGATCCTGACACATCCTCAGTAACGATGGCCCGAGCCCAGAGGGGTCGCCAAATGGTCCCTGGCACCTCACCAGCACGCGCACAGGCCCCAGAGACTTCGAGCGGGGTCCCAGCGCTCACCAAATGGTCCCTAGCTCCTCCCCAGCACGCACAGGCCCCAGCCACGCGGTGTCCCAGCAGATCGCAAATGTTCTGGCACATCCTCAGCGTGCGCCACGGGCCCTGCGACCACGTGCGGGTCCCATCGGCTCACCAAATGGTCCATGGCCCTCCAGCACGCGGGCGCACGGGCACCCCAGCGACCAGCGCTGGGTCCTAGGCTCGCTAAATGGTCCCTGGCACCTCCCCAGCACACGGGGCCCAGCGACCACCTGGGTCCCAGCAGCCTGGCAAATCGTCCCTGGCACTTCCCAGTGCAAGATGGCCCCAGAGAGACCCGCGGGGTCCCAGAGGCTCGGCCAAACTGTCCCTGGCACTTCCCCAGCACGCCACGGGGCCACAGTGACTTCAGGCGGGTCCCCGTGAAACTTCGCCAATTATTCCTGGCACATCCCCAGCATGCGCATCGGCCCCAGCGACCTCGGCGGGGCCCAGCGGCCCATCAAATGGGGTCCCAGCCTCCTCAGCACAAATGGCCTCCCCCGGTGGCACCACCAACATACCACATGGTCCCCGCGACCCCAGGCTCATTCGCGTCGGTCCCAACGCTTCCCAAATGGTCCCTGGCACCCCCCAGCGTGCACACGGGCCCAGCGACTTCACGCGGGTTTCACCGGTTTCCCCAAATAATCCCTGACACCTCCCCAGCGAGAGCAGGGCCAGCGACACAGCGCCGGGTCCCAGTGGCCGCCAAATGGTCTGGCCCTCCCCAGTGAGCACACGGGCCCAGCGACCGTCGTGTGGGGTCCCAGCGGCTTACCAAAAATCCCAGTGGCACCTCCCCAGCAAGCGCACGGGGCAGCGAGCTCGCCTGGGTCCCAGCGTCCCAGTGCTAAATGGTCCCTACCACCTAACCGGCTAGCGAAATGATCCTAGCCCACCACCCCATGAAGTCCCAGAATGGGTCCCAGCGCAATCGGGTACCCAACAGCTCATCAGATGGTCCCTGGCACCTCCCCAGCAAGCGACAGACACTCCCAGCGCACTCCGAAAGCGGGTCCCAAAGTGGTTCACCAATGGTCCCTGGCCCTCCCCAGCGTGCATCGGGGGACCAGCGACCCAGCACGGGTTCCCAGCGGGATCGCAGAATGATCCCTGGCACCTCCCCAGCATGCACACGGGGCCGAAAGGACCCTGCGCTGTGTTCCAGCAGTTCGCCAAATGATGGCCTGGCCCATCCACAGCACGACACGTGGGGCCACACACTTCACGCGGGTCCCACCGTCATAAATGGTCCCTGGCATCCCTTAGGGCCCTCACGGACACCAGCGACTCAGGCTTGAGTCCCAGCGCTCGTCGTGCGTCCCTGGCACTCAACAGAACGCGCACGGGACCCCAGCGCATTTCGCGCTGGGCTCGCTGCTTACCAAATCGTCCATGGCACCCCCAGCTGCAGTGATAGCCCAGCGACCCCGCTGGGGTCCCAGCGGCTTGCCAAATGGTCCCTGGCAGCAGAGGGTCCCAGAGGACGCCGGGTCCCTGGAACATCCCCAGCACGCCAAGACATTTTTTTTGCCAAACTGGGTCCCTGCATTTCCCAGCGCGCACACAGGCCCCTCAACTCCACGTGCTCGGTCCCAACTGCCGCAATGGTCCCTGACACCCCCAGCAAAGCCACTTTATGCTGGGTCCCGTGGCTCGCTAAATGGTCCCTGGCACATCCCCAGCCCGGATACAGGGCGCAAGGGCCTCCCAGCGCGGGGTCCCAGTGGCTCACCCAAATGGTCCCTGGCACCTCCCCAGCACGCGACATCGGCACAAGCGACCAGGCGTTCCCAGCTGCTCGCCAAACTGTCCCTGCACCTCCACAGCGACAGACGAGCCCCAGCGACTGGCGCATGGTCCCAGACGGTCGCCAAATGGGTCCCTGAATATCCCCAGCACTACATCGGTCCCAGCGGTACTGCCAAGCGGGTCCTAATCTGCTCACAAATGGTCCATGACACTTCCTGCTAGAATGCCATCGGCCCCAGCGACTTCTGCAGACCAAGTCCGCTGTCCGCCAAATGTTTGTCCCCTGACACCCACCCCAGCTGCATCGCGTGACTGACCCCAACGACTCGCGTAGGGTCCCAGAGGCTCGCTAATGGTCCTTGGCACCTCCTTGTAGCCACAAGTGCACGTGGGCCCCAGTGATGAAGCAAGTAGTTCTAGGCTGCCTGCCAAACTGTCCCTGGATACTCCCCTAAAGTGATCGTGACGAGTCTCAGCACTCCTGCCAGGGTCCCAGAGTTCACAAATGGATTCCTGGCACATTCCCGCACTCCACACGGACGCCAGCTGCATGTCACAGAATCCCAGCTGTTCGCCAAACTGGTCCCTTGGCACCTCCCTTACTACAAGTGATGGGGTCTAGCTACCCCAGCTTGGGTCCGAGTGGCTCGGCTTTCAAATGGTTTGTTCCTCCCAGCATCGCACACGTGGGGTCTCAGCCATTCTCTGTGTGTGGTTCCAGCCTCGCCAAACTGTCCCTGGCACCTCCCACAGAGACAGGCTCCAGCTAATTCCTGGCGCGAGGGTCCCAGAGGTCAGACAAATGGTCCCTGGCACCCCTCCCCAGCACGACATGGCCCCAGCAATCCTCACATGCCCAGCTGCCCCGCCAAACGGTCTCTCGACACCTCCTCAGCGATCGCGACGAGCCCCAGCTGCACTCAAGCAAGACAGCGGTCCCAGACGCCAGCCTGTCCCTGGTCCCTCCCCTGCCAAGCACTGGGGTCCCAGCGCACTCAGCGCTGGTCCAAGCTGCTTGCCAAATGCCTTGGCACCTCCCCAGCGCACACAGGGACAGGGAACTCAAGGTGCCAGCAGTTCGGCCAAATGGTCCCTGGCACCACTCCCAAAGACGCTATTGATGCTGGGTCTCTCAGCCACTGCTGATCCCAGGAGGTTCAAGCAAATGGTCCCTGGCAATATCCCCTGCAAGCATGCACGTGGGCTCTGAAGCGCGACTGCACTGGTCATAAAGTGGGTTTGCCATACCTGTCCCCTGGACACCTCCCCCAGCCGACGCAGAGCCCAGTTTTACCCTCAAGAGTGTCCAAGCTGCTCACCAAATGGTCCTCTGCGACCTCCCCAGCTGAGACGGCCCTGAAGCGACTGCTGGTTTCCAGCGGATCTCCATGAAATGGTCCCTGACACCTCCCAGTGTGATCGCACTACCCACTAACGACTCCCTCACGCAGGTCCCAGGAGGGCTCGCCAAATGGTCCCTGGCACATCCACAGCACGCGCACAGGTCTCAGCAACTTGAGTGGGGTCCCAGTGGTTCTGTTGTCCCTGAGAATTCTCCCTAGCGACGCAAGTTCAGGGACCCAGCGCTGGGTGTGCCAGCTACCATAAATGATCCCTGGCACATCCCCAGCATGTACATCGGTCTCTAGGCTTTTATCAAGGGTTCCACCGGTTTCCCAAATGGCTTGACATAACGACGCGATGTATACCAGCGACGGTGGGACCCAGCTGCCCGCCAGACCCAGACACCTTCCTGAAGATTGTCCGCCTCAGCAACCACGCGGCAGGGTCCTTAGAGGTTCTTCGCCAGGTTCCTTGTACCCCTCTAGCGCGCGCACGGTCTCCCCAGCGATTTCTTGCAGGGTTCCAGCAGCCCGCCAAACCGCCCCTGGCACTTCAGCACGCATAGCTCCAGCACTTATTACTGGAACTGAGCTGCCTACCCAAAATGGTCCCGGCACCTCCCCAGCGCGATGACGGAGCCCAGCGACCAGCTGGGAGCCAGCGGCTCGCCAAATGACGGCACATCCCCAGCACCATTACCTGTAACCTCCCAGAGAGAACCCGGGCAAGAGCGGTTCCTCGGTGAATGGTGGTCCCTGGTGCACCTTCCTCAGTATCAGCCAAGACGTGGTCTGAAGGCATATCAAGGTGGGGTTCCAGGCCCGCCAAACTGGCTCCCTTACAGGCTCCAGCACCCGTGATGAGCCCCCAACGACGCCAATGTAAAGAGGGTCCTGAGGGTCCCTCATAAATGGTCCCTGGCACATCCCTGCAGAATGCACCAGTCTCCAGAAACTGCCAAGGTTCCAGCCACCCGGCCAAACGGGTCCCTGGTGACCTGTCTAGCTGAGACGAGTCTCCAACCCATCTCATGAGGGGTCCCAGTAGGCTAACATGTGGCACCTGGAATCAGCGCATAATGA
>CM072711.1:6998685-7072248 GCA_036884735.1 Huso huso | reverse complement strand
ACATCCCCAGCGTGCGCCACGGACCCCCAGCGACCAGGCGTGAGTCTCAGCCTCGCCAAATGGTCCCTGGCACCTCCCAGTGCGCGCACGAACCCCAGCGTCTTTGCACGTGGTCCCAGTGGCTCACAAATGGTTCCTGACACATCCCCAGCACGCGCACAAGCCCCAGCGACTTCGCGCAGGGTCCCAGCAGCTTGCCAAATGGACCCTGGCACCTCCCCAGCACACACACGGGCCCCAGAGACCAGGCGTGGAGTCTCAGCAGCTCGCCAAATGGTCCCTGGCACCTCCCCAGCGATCGCATCGGGCCCCATCGCCCAGGCGTGGAGTCCCAGCGGCTCGCCAAAAGGTCCCTGGCACCTCCCCAAAGTGCGCACGGGGACCAGCGACTTCATGCAGGGTCCCAGCAGCTCGCAAATGGTCCCTGGAACATCCCCAGTGCGCGCTCGAACCCCAGCGTCTTTGCACGTGGTCCCAGTTGCTAGCAAATGGTTCCTGACACATCCCCAGCACGCGCACAGGCCACAGCGACTTCACGCAGGGTCCCAGCAGCTCGCAAATGGTCCCTGGAACATCCCCAGCGCAGCACGGACCCCAGCGACCAGGCGTGGAGTCTCAGCAGCTCGCCAAATGGTCCCTGGCACCTCCCCAGCGATCGCACCGGCCCCATCGACCAGGCGTGGAGTCCCAGCGGCTCACCAAAGGTCCCTGGCACCTCCCAAAGTGCGCCACGTGGACCAGCGACCCCACGCAGGGGTCCCAGAGTCACAACAAATGGTCCCTGGCATCTCCCCAGCGGGCGCACGGTCCCAGAGGCTCACAAATGGTCCCTGGCACATCCCCAGCGCATGCACGGGGCCCAGCAAACCCCTCGCGGGATCCCGGCAGCTCGCCAAATGATCCCTGGCACCTACCCAGCACACACACGGGCCCCAGAGACCCTGCGCGGGGTCCCAGAGGCTCGCCAAACGGTCATTGGCACTTCCCCAGTGCAGGCACGGGTCCCAGCGACACCGCGTGTCCCAGCGGATTGTCAAATAATTCCTGGCACCTCCACAGGGCGTGCACGAGGCCCAGCCACCCCGCGCGGGGTCCCAGCGGATCGCCAAATGATCCCTGGCACCTCATCAGCACGCACACGGGCCACAGCAACCCCACGCGGGGTCCGAGCGGCCCGCCAAACGGTCCCTGACAGCTCCCCAGCCCAGCGACCTTGCGCAGGGTATCAGAGGCTCGCCAAATGGTCCCTGGCACCTCCCCAGTGCGCGCACGAACCCCAGCGTCTTTGCACGTGGTCCCAGTGGCTCGCAAATGGTTCCTGACACATCCCCAGCACGCGCACAAGCCCCAGCGACTTCCAAGAGGGTCCCAGCAGCTTGCCAAATGGACCCTGGCACCTCCCCAGCACACACACGGGCCCCAGAGACCAGGCGTGGAGTCTCAGCAGCTCGCCAAATGGTCCCTGGCACCTCCCCAGCGATCGCACGGGCCCCATCGACCAGGCGTGGAGTCCCAGCGGCTCGCCAAAAGGTCCCTGGCACCTCCCCAAAGTGCGCACGGGGACCAGCGACTTCATGCAGGGTCCCAGCAGCTCGCAAATGGTCCCTGGAACATCCCCAGTGCGCGCTCGAACCCCAGCGTCTTTGCACGTGGTCCCAGTTGCTAGCAAATGGTTCCTGACACATCCCCAGCACGCGCACAGGCCACAGCGACTTTACGCAGGGTCCCAGCAGCTCGCAAATGGTCCCTGGAACATCCCCAGCGTGCGCACGGACCCCAGCGACCAGGCGTGGAGTCTCAGCAGCTCGCCAAATGGTCCCTGGCACCTCCCCAGCGATCGCACCGGCCCCATCGACCAGGCGTGGAGTCCCAGCGGCTCACCAAAAGGTCCCTGGCACCTCCCCAAAGTGCGCACGTGGACCAGCGACCCCACGCAGGGTCCCAGAGTCACAACAAATGGTCCCTGGCATCTCCCCAGCGGGCGCACGGTCCCAGAGGCTCACAAATGGTCCCTGGCACATCCCCAGCGCATGCACGGGGCCCAGCAAACCCCTCGCGGGATCCCGGCAGCTCGCCAAATGATCCCTGGCACCTACCCAGCACACACGGGCCCCCAGACCCTGACCCAGGCTCGCCAAACCCGGGGCACTCCCAGAGGCAGGTCCCGCAACCGGTCATTGGCACTTCCCCAGCACGCAGCGGATCGCCAAATGATCCCTGGCACCAACGGCCAACCCGCCAAACGGGTCCCAGCCCAGCGACCTTGCGCGAGGGTATCAGAGGCTCGCCAAATGGTCCCTGGCTCATCCCAGGGGCACCAACCCTCAGCACTCGCCAAATTGTCCCTGGGACCTCCCAGCACGTGCCCCAGCAACTTTCAGCGTGGGGTTCCAGCGTCCCGCCAAACGGTCCCTGACACCTCCCCAGCCCCAGCGACCTTGCGCAGGGTCCCAGAGGCACGCCAAATGTTCCCTTGCACCTGCCCAGGGCGTGCACGAGGCCCAGCGACCCCGCACGGGGTCCCAGCGGATCGCCAAATGATCCCTGGCACCTCATCAGCACACATACGGGTCACAGCGACCCCGCGCGGGGTGCCAGTGGCTGGCCAAATGATCCCTGGCACATCACGAGCACGCACACAGGCCCCAAAGACCCCGTGCGGGGTCCGACCGGCTCGCCAGATGGTCCCTGGCACCTCCCAAGTGCGCGAATGGGGCCCAGCCACCCCGAGCGGGGTCCCAGCACCTCACAAATGGTCCCTGGCACATCCTCATAGCGCAGGGGCCCAGCGACTTCACGCCAGGCCCCAGCGGCTTACCAAATTGTCCATGGCCACTGCCAAGCGAGAGCACGGGGCCCAGCGACTTCGCGTGGGGTGCCAGCGGCTCGCCAAATGATACCGGGCACATCCCCAGCACGCACACGGGGCCCAGCGACCCCGCACGGGGTCCGAGCGGCTCGCCAAATGTTCCCTGGCACCTCCCTAGCACGCACACGGACCTCAGCGACATCGCGCGGGGTCCCAACGGGTCGCAAATGGTCCCTGGCACATCCCCAGCGCACGCACGGGCCCAAGCGACTTCGCACTGGGTCAAAGCGGCTTGCCAAACGGTCCCTGACACCTCCCCAGCGATCGCAGAACCCAAGCGACCTCGCGCAGTGTCCCAGCGGCTCGCCAAATTGTTCCTGACACATCCCCAGCACACACACGGGTCCCAGAGACCAGGCGTGGAGTCTCAGCAGCTCGCCAAATGATACCTGGCACATCCCCAGCATGCACACGGGGCCCAGCGACCCCGCACGGGGTCCGAGCGGCTCGCCAAATGTTCCCTGGCACCTCCCCAGCACGCACGCGGACCCCAGCGCACGCACGGGGCCCAGCTACCCCGCGCGGGGTCCCAGAGGCTCGCCAAATGGCCCCTGGCATATCCCCAGCACGCGCACGGGCCCCAGCAACTTCACGTGGGGTTCCAGCGGCTCTTCAAATGGTCCCTGGCACCTCACCAGCACGCGCACAGGCCCCAGCGACCTCGTGCGGGATCCAAGCGGATCACAAAATGGTCCCTGGCTACTACCCAGCGCACGCACAGGGCCTAGCAAACCACGCCAAGCAGGGTCCCAGCAGCTCACAAATGGTCTCTGGCACATACCCAGTGTGCGCACAGGCTCAGCAACTTCTACCGCTCCCCAGCGGCTTACCAAATGGTCCATGGCCCTCCAAAATCGCCAAGACGGGCCCAGCGACCTCAAGACGGTTCCCAGCGCTCGCCAAAATGATACCTGGCACATCCCCAGCACGCACACTGGCCGCAGAGACCCCGCGCGGGGTCCGTGGGGCTCGCCAAATGGTCCCTGGCACATCCCCAGCACGCGCACGGGTTCCAGGGACTTCGCGTGGGGTTCCAGCAGCCCGCCAAATGGTCCCTGCCACCTCCCAAGCGCACGCACAGGGCCCAGCGACCCTGAGCGGGGTCCCAGTGGCTCGCCAAATGATCCCTGGCACCTCCCAGCGCATGCACGGGGCCCAGCTACCCCGCGTGGGGTCCCAGAGGCTCGCCAAATGGTCCCTGGCATATCCCCAGCACGCGCACGGGCCCCAGCAACTTCACGTGGGGTTCCAGCGGCCCGCCAAACGGTCTCTGACACCTCCCCAGCGATCGCACGAGCCCCAACGACCAAGCGCAGGGTCCCAGAGGCTTGCCAAATGGTCCCTGACACCTCCCCAGCGATCGCAGAGGCCAAGCGACCTCGCGCAGTGTCCCAGCGGCTCATCAAATGGTCCCTGGCACTTCCCCAGCGTGCGCACAGGGCCCAGGGACCCTGCGCGGGGTGCCAGCGGCTCGCCAAATGGTCCCTGGCACATCCCCAGCACGCACACGGGCCCCAGCGACAACGCACGGTGTCCCAACTGCTCAAAAATGGTCCCTGGCACATCCCCAAGGCACGCAGGGGCCCAGCGACTTTGCGCTGTGTAACAGCGGTTTGCCAAATAGTCCCTGACACCTCCCCAGAGCGTGCACGGGGCCCAGTGACCCCGCGCGGGTTGCCAGCGGCTCACCAAAAGATACCTGGCACATCCCCAGCACGCACACAGCTCCCAGAGACCTCATGCAGGGTCCCAGAGGCTCGCCAAATGGTCCCTGGCACCTCCCCAGCACGCACACGGGCCCCAGCGACAACGCGCGGTGTCCCAACTGCTCTCAAATGGTCCCTGGCACATCCCCAAGGCACGCAGGGGACCAGCGACTTTGCGCTGTGTAACAGCGGCTTCCCAAATGGTCCCTGGCACCTCCCCAGCGTGCGCACAGGTCCCAGCGACTGCAAGGGGTCAAAGTGGCTCGCAAAATGGTCCCTGGAACCTCCCCAGCGCGCGCATGGGGCCCAGCAACCCCGTGTGGGGTCCCAGCAGCGTACAAAATGATCCCTGGCACCACCAAAGCACGCACACGGGCCCCAGCGATTTCGCGCTGGGTCAAAGCGGCTCGCCAAATGGTCCCTGGCACCTCCCCAGCGCGCGAATGGGGCCCAGCCACCCCGAGCGGGGTCCCAGCGGATCATCAAATGGTCCCTGGCACCTCACCAGCACGTGCACGGGCCACAGCTACCCCGTACGGAGTCCCAGCGGCTCCTACCGAGCGCACGCACAGGGCCTAGCAACCACGCGCGTAGTCCCAGCAGTTCGCAAATGGTCCCTGGCACATCCCCAGCGTGCGCACAGGCCCAGCGACTTCGCGCCGGATCCCAGCGGCTTACCAAATGGTCCATGGCCCCTCCCAAGCGAGGGCATGGGGCACAACGACTTCGCGCGGGGTACCAGCGGCTTGCCAAATGATCCCTGGCACCTCCCCAGCGCGTGCACGGGGCCGAGCGACACTGCGCGGGATCCCAGCGGCTCGCCAAATACTCACTGGCCCCTCCCCTGCGTGCGCACAGGGCTAAGGGACCACGCGCGGGGTGCCAGCGTCTCGCCAAATGATACCTGACACATCCCCAGCACGCACACGGGTCCCATAGACCTCACGCAGGGTCCCAGAGTCTCGCCAAATGGTCCCTGGCACCTCCCCAGCACACGCATGGGCCCCAGCGACTTCGCGTGGGGTTCCAGCAGCCCGCCAAACGGTCCCTGGCACATCCCCAGCGCACGCACAGGCCCCAGCGACATCGCACGGGGTCAAAGCGGCTAGCGAAATACTGGCACCTCAACAGCACGAAACCGGGCCCAAGCGACTTCGTGTGGGGTCACCAGCGGTTCACCAAATGATCCCTGGCCCCTCTCCAGCAAGCGCACTGGGAACAGCGACCCAGCGCGGGGTGCCAGCGTCTCGCGAAATGATCCCTGGCACCTCACCAGCACGCACACGGGGACCAGCAACCTCGCGTAGGGTCCCAGTGGCTCGCCAAGTGGTCCCTGGTACCTCCCCAGCACGAGCACGGTGCCCAGGGACCCAGGGACCCAGCGCGGGGTGCCAGCGGCACGCCAAATGATCCCTGGCACATCCCCAGCACACACACGGGCCCCAGCGACTTCGCGTGGGGTTCCAGCGGCACGCGAAATGGTCCCTGACACCTACCCAGCGAACGCACGACCCCCAACGACCTCGCGCAGGGTCCCAGAGGCTCGCCAAATGGTCCCTGGTCCCTCCCAGCGCAAGCACTGGGCCCCAGCGACGTCGCGCAGGGTCCCAACGGCTCAAAATGGTCCCTGGCACCTCCCAGTGCACGCATCGGGGCCAGCGACCCCATGCGGGTCCGACTGGCTCGCCAAATGGTCCCTTTGCTCATCCCCAGCACGCACACGGTCCCCAGCAACTTCGCGTGGGGTTCCAGCGTCCCGCCAAACGGTCCCTGACACCTCCCCAGCCCCAGTGACCTTGCGCGGGTCCCAGAGGCATGCCAAATGTTCCCCTGGCACCTCCCCAGGGCGTGCACGAGAGCCAGCGACCCGGCGACGGGGTCCCAGCGATCGCCAAATGATCCCTGGCACCACCAGCACACACACGGGCCACAGCGACCCCGCGCGGGGTGCCAGTGGCTCGCCAAACGATCCCTGGCACATCAAGAGCACGACATCGGGCCCCAAAGACCCCGCGGGGGGGTCCGACCGCCCGCCAGATGGTCCCTGGCACCTCCTGCGCGCAACGGTATGGGGCCCAGCCACCCCGAGCGGGGTCCCAGCACCTTCACAAATGGTCCCTGGCACATCCTCAGCGCAGGGGCCCAGCGACTTTTCGCCGGCCCCAGCGGCTTACCAAATTGTCCATGGCCCCGTTGCCAGCGACGCCACTCTCCAGCGACTTCGCGTGCGGTGCCAGCGTTCTCGCCAAATGATACCTGGCACATCCCCAGCACGCAATATGGGCCCAGCGACCCCAAGACGGGTCCGAAAGCGGCTCGCCAAATGTTCCCTGGCACCTCCCTAGCACGCACACGGACCCCAGCGACATCGCTGGGGTCCCAACGACCATAAAATGGTCCCTGGCACATCCCCAGCGCACGCACAGGCCCCAGCGACTTCGCTGTGTCAAAGCGGCTTGCCAAACGGTCCCTGACACCTCCCAGCGATCGCAGAACCCAAAGCGACCTCGCGCGAGTGTCCACGCGCGCCTCCAAATGGTTCCTGACACATCCCCAGCACGCGTACAGGCCCCAACGACTTTGCGCGGGGGTCCCAGCGGCTTGCCAAATGGACCCTGGCACCTTCCCAGCACACACACGGGTCCCAAAGACCAGGCGTGGAGTCTCAGCAGCTCGCCAAATGATACCTGGCACATCCCCAGCACGCACACGGGCCCAGCGACCCTGCACGGGCCCCAACGACCATAAATGGTCCCTGGCACATCCCCAGCACACGCCACGGGCTCCAGCGACCAAGACGGGTCAAAGAGGCTCGCCAAACTGTCCCTGGCACTTCCCCAGCACACACAGGGCCCAGCGACACCGCAGGGTGCCAGCGGCTCTTCAAATGGTCCCTGGCACCTCACCAGCACCAAGACAGGCCCCAGCGACCTCGTGCAGGGTCCCAGCAGCTCACAAATGGTCTCTGGCACATACCCAGTGTGCACAGGCCCAGCAACTTCGCCGGGTCCCAGCGGCTTACCAAATGGTCCATGGCCCCTCCAAAAGCACGCCAAGCAGGGGCCCAGCGACCTCGCCTGGGTTCCCAGCGGCTCGCCAAATGATACCTGGCATCCCCAGCACGCACACTGGCCGCAGAGACCCCGGGGTCCGAGGGGTCGCCAAATGGTCCCTGGCACATCCCCAGCAGCGCCACGGGCCCCAGGGACTTCGCGTAGGGTTCCAGCAGCCCGCCAAATGGTCCCTGACACCTCCCCAGCACACGCACAGGGCCCAGCGACACTGAGCGGGGTCCCAGTGGCTCGCCAAATGATCCCTGGCACCTCCCCAGCGAATGCACGAGGCCCAGCTACCCCGCGCGGGGTCACAGAGGCTCGCCAAATGGTCCCTGGCATATCCCCAGCACCTGCACAGGCCCCAGCAACTTCACGTGGGGTTCCAGCGGACCGCCAAACGGTCTCTGACACCTCCCCAGCGATCGCACAAGCCCCAACGACCACGCGCAGGGTCCCAGAGGCTTGCCAAATGGTCCCTGGCACATCCCCAGCACGCAGACGGGCACCAGCGACAACGCGCGGTGTCCCAACTGCTCACAAATGGTCCCTGGCACATCCCCAACGCACGCAAGGGACCAGCGACTTCGCGCTGCCTCACAGCGGCTTGCCAAATAGTCCCGGACACCTCCCCAGAGCGCGCGACGGTGCCCAGTGACCCCGCGGGTTGCCAGTGGCTCGTCAAAAGATACCTGTCACATCCCCACGCACGCAGAGACACAGCTCCCAGAGGCTCAAATGGTCATGCACAGGGCCCAGGGACCCAGCAGGCTCCAGCCAAATGGTCCCTGGCACCTCCCAGCGTGACGGTCCCAGCCTCCCAGCGACGCATAACACAGGGGGGGTCCAGCGGCAAAATGGTCCCTGAACCCGCTCATGGGTCAAGCCCCTGAGCGGGTCCCAGCAACCCGGCCAAAATGGTCCCTATCCCCAGCACACCTCCCCAGCAACTCGCAGCGGCCCGCCAAACGGTCCCACACCTCCCCAGCGACGCACAAGCCCCAACGACCTGGGGGGTCCCAGAGGCTTGCCAAATGCTCCTGGCACATCCCCAGCCCTTGCAGGCCCCAGCGAACCTCCCAAAGAGGCTTACTTAAACGGTCCCTGACACCTCCCAGCGATCGCACAAGCCCCAAACCTCAAGCGCAGGGTCCCAGAGGCTTGCCAAATGGTCCCTGGCACATCCCCAGCGCGACGGGCCCCAGCGACCGGCGGCTCAAAGAGGCTTACAAATGGTCCCTGGCACCTCCCCAGCGTCGCCAGCTCCCAGCGACCTCGCGCATTGTCCCAGCGGCTCATCAAATGGTCCCTGGCCCCCCCAGCGTGCGCAAGAGCCCAGGGGACTGGGGTTGGCTCGCCAAATGGTCCCTGGCCATCCCCAGCACGCTCACGGAACAGCAACCGCGTGGGGTTCCAGCACCCACCCCAGTCGATCGCGATCAAGCCCCAATGACCTCGCGCAGTGTCCCAGAGGCTTGCCAAATGGGCCCTGCACATCCCCATGCCGTGGCCCCAGCAACCTCGCTCCCCAGTGGCTCGACAAGTGGTCCCTGGAGCTTCCCCCAGTGGGTGATGCCCAACCCAGCGCAGGGTGCGAAGAAACGGTCCCTGGCACCTCCCAGCGATCGCCCAACTTCCGCGTGGGGTCAAAGCCTCGCAAAATGGTCCCTGAACCTCCCCAGCGCAGGGTCCCAGAGGGGTCCCAGCCAAAATGGTCCCTGGCACATCCCAAACTTCGCATGGGTTTCAGGCCCCAAACGGTCGACACAAGCGCGGGCCAACGACCTCGAGGGTCCCAGAGGTCCTTGCCAAATGTCCCCTGGCACATCCTCAAAGCGCCCAGCGACTCGCAGAAAGAGCCGAAACGACCTGACACCTCCCCAGCGCGCATTGTCCCAACGGGTCCCAGATCCAAATGGTCCCTGGCACCTCCCAAGCGCGATGGGCCCCAGCACAGGGTCAAAGCCCAAACGGGACCCCCAGCGATCGCAGAGCCCAAGCGACTCTCGCGCATTGTCCCAGCGGCTCATCAAATGGTCCCTGGCACCAGTGGCTCAGAGCCCAGGGACCCAGCGCTGGTCCAGTGGCTTCCGCCAAATGGTCCCTGGCACATCCCCAGCAGCGCATCGGAAACAGCAACCGGCTGGGGTTCCAGCGGCCCACCAAACGGTCTCTGACACCTCCCCAGCGATCGCACTAGCTCCAATGACCTCGTGCAGTGTCCCAGAGGCTCGCCAAATGGGCACTGGCACATCCCCAGCATGCGCACGGGCCCCAGCAACCTCGCGTAGGCACCCAGTGGCTCGCCAAGTGGTCCCTGGTACTTCCCCAGTGCGCGCATGATGCCCAGGGACCCAGCGCGGGTGCGAGCGGCTCGCCAAATGATCCCTGGTCCCTCACCAGCGCAAGTACTGGGCCCCAGCGACTCTGCGCGGGGTCCCAGCGGCTCGCCAAATGGTCCCTGGCACCACCCCAGCACGCACATGGGGCCCAGCGACTTCGCGCGGGTTCCCAGAGGCTCGCCAAATGATCCCTGGCACATCCCTAGCACGCGCACGGGCCCCAGCAACTTCGTGTGGGGTTCCAGCGGCCCGCCAAACGGTCTCTGACACCTCCCCAGCGATCGCACGAGCCCAAACGACCTTGCGCAGGGTTCCAGAGGCTCGCCAAATGTTCCCTGGCACATCCCCAGCGCAGGCACGGGCCCCAGCGACTTCGCGCTGGGTGAAAGCGGCTTGCCAAACGGTCCCTGACACCTCCCCAGCGATCGCACAAGCTCCAACGACCTCGCGCAGGGTACCAGAGGCTCACCAAATGGTCCCTGGCACATCCCCAGCATGCGCACGGGCCCCAGCAACTTCGCGTGGGGTCCCAGTGGCTCGCCAAGTGGTCCCTGGTACCTCCCCAGCGCGCGCATCATGCCCACGGACCCAGAGCGGGGTGCGAGCGGCTCGCCAAATGATCCCTGGCACATAACCAGCACGAACACGGGCCCCAGCGACTTCGCGCTGGGTGAAAGCCCCCAAACGGTCCCTGACACCTCCCCAGTGATCGCTGGCTCCACGACCTCGCGCCCAGGGTACCAGAGGCTCGCCAAATGGTCCCTGGCACATCCCCAGAATGCGACATGGGCCCCAGCAACCATGTGGGGTCCCAGTGGCTCGCCAAATGATCCCTGGTCCCTCACCAGCGCAAGAACTGGGCCCCAGCGACTCAGCGCGGGGTCCCAGCGGCTCGCCAAATGGTCCCTGACACCTCCCCAGCGATCGCACGGCCCCCAACGACCTCGCGCAGGGGCCCAGAAGCTCGCCAAATGGTCCCTGGTCCCTCCCCAGCGCAAGCACTGCGCCCCAGCGACTCAGCGCGGGGTCCCAGCGGCTCGCCAAATACTCCTTGGCACCTCCCCAGCGTGCGCACAGGGCCCAGGGATCCCGTGCGGGATGCCAGCGGCTCGCCAAATGGTCCCTGGCACCACCCCAGCAAGCACATGGGCCCCAGCGACCTCGCGCGGGATACCAGAGGGTCGCCAAATGGTCCCTGGCACATCCCCAGCGCACGCACGGTAACCAGCGACTTCGCACTGGGTCAAAGCGGCTTGCCAAACAGTCCCTGACACCTCCCCAGCGATCGCAGAGCCCAAGCGACCTCGCACAGTGTCCCAGCGGCTCGCCAAATGGTATCTAGCACCTCCCCAGCGCATGCACGGGCCCCAGCGACTTCACGTGGGTTTCCAGCAGACCGCGAAATGGTCCCTGACACCTCCCCAGTGATCGCACAACCCGCAAAGACCTCACGCAGCGTCCCAGAGGCTCGCCAAATGGTCCCTGGCACATCCCCAGCACGCCGCGACGGGCCCCAGCAACCGCGTGTGTGGTCCCAGTGGCTCGCCAAGTGGTCCCTGGTACCTCCCCAGCGCACGCACGGTGCCCAGGGACCCAGCCCAGCGCTGTGCCAGCGGCTCGCCAAATGGTCCCTGGCACATCCCCAGCACGCGCACGGGCCACAGCAACTTCGCGTGGGGTTCCAGCGGCCCACCAAACGGTCTCTGACACCTCCCCAGCGATCGCACGAGCTCCAACGACCTCGCGCAAGGTACCAGAGGCTCGCCAAATGGTCCCTGGCACATCCCCAGCATCGCCACGGGCCCCAGCAACTTCGCGTAGGGTCCCAGTGGCTCGCCAAATGATCCCTGGTCCCTCACCAGCGCAAGCACTGGGCCCCAGCGACTCAGCGCGGGGTCCCAGCGGCTCGCAAAATGGTCCCTGGCACCACCCCAGCACGCAAATGGGCACCAGCGACTTCGCATTGGGTTCCAGCTGCCCGCCAAACGGTCCCTGGCACCTCCCCAGCGCACGCACGGGCCCCCAGATACATCAGCGGGGGTCCCAAGCGGCTTGCCAAATGGTCCCTGGAATCTCCCCAGAGCGCGACGAGGCCCAGCGACCCCGCGAGGGGTCCCAGCGGCTCGCCAAATGATCCCTGGCGCCACCCCAGCGCACGCACGATAACCAGCGACTTCGCGCTGGGTCAACGCGGCTTGCCAAACGGTCCCTGACACCTCCCCAGCGATCGCAGAAACCAAGCGACCTCGCACAGTGTCCCAGCGGCTCGCCAAATGGTCCCTGGCACCTCCCGAGTGCGCACGGGGCCCAAGCGACCTCGCGCAGTGTCCCAGCGCGCGGGTTGCCAGCGGCTCGCCAAATGACCCTTGGAACATCCCCAGCACGCACCCGGGTACCAGAGGCTCGCCAAATGGGCCATGGCACCTCCTCAGCACGTGAACGAGCCCCAGCGACTTCGCATGGGGTTCCAGCGGCCTGCCAAAGGTCCCTGACACCTCCCCAGCGATCGCACGAGCCCCAGCGACAACGCGCAGGGTCCCAGAGGATCGCCAAATGGTCCCTGGAACATCCCCAGCACGCACACGGGCACCAGCAACATAGCGTGTGGTACCAACTGCTCGCAAATGGTCCCTGACACCTCCCCAGCGCACAAGATGGGACCCAGCAACCCCAAGGTCCCATAGGCTTGCCAAATGATCCCTGGCACATCCCCACCACGCACACGGGCCCAGAGACCCCGCGGGACAAGAGCGGTTCACGAAAATGGTCCCTGGCACCTCCCCAGCACAGCGCATCGCGGGGACCCAGCCCTGACATCCCCAGCTCAGGGGTTCCAGCGGCTCGCCAAATGTCCCTGACACCTCCCAGCGATCGCACGAGCCCCAACGACCTCGCGCAGGGTCCCAGAGGCTCGCCAAATGGTCCTTGGTACATCCCCAGCGCGCGCATGGGGCCCAGCGACCCCACGCGGGGTCCGAGCGGCTCGCCAAATGGCCCGTGTCAACTCACCAGGACGCACACGGACCCCAGCGACTTCGTGTGGAGTTCCAGCGGCCCACCAAACGGTCCCTGACACCTCCCCAACGATCGCACGAGCCCCAACGACCTCGCGGAGGGTCCCAGAGGCTCGCCAAATGGTCCCTGGCACATCCCCAGGATGCGCACGGGCCACAGCAACTTCGTGGGGTTCCAGCGGCCCGCCAAATGGTCCCTGGCACCTCCCCAGCGATCGCACGAACCCCAACAAACTAGCGCAGGGTTCCAGAGGCTCACCAAATGGTCACTGGTCCCTCACCAGTGCAAGCACTAGGCCCCAGCGACATCGCGCGGGGTCCCAACGGATCGCAAATGGTCCCTGGCACATCCCCAACGCACGCATGGGCCCCAGCGACTTCGTGTGGGGTTCCAGCGGCCCGCCAAACGGACCCAGACACCTCCTCAGCGATAGCACAAGCCCCAGCAACCGAGTGCAGTGTCCCAGAGGCTCGCCAAGTGGTCCCTTGTACCTCCCCAGCGCCGCACGGGCCCCAGCGACTTCGTGTGGGGTTCCAGCGGCTCGCCAAACTGTCCCTGGCACTTCCCCAGCACGCACATGGGGCCCAGCGACGCCGCGCGGGGTCCGAGCGGCTCGCCAAATGGTCCCTGGCACCTCCCCAGCACGCACACGGGCCCCAGCGACATCGCGTGAGGTTCCAGCAGCCCGCCAAACGGTCCCTTACAGCTCCCCAGCGATCGCACGAGCCCCAACGACCTCGCGCAGGGTCCCAGAGGCTCCCCAAATGGTCCCTGGCACATCCCCAACGCACGCATGGGCCCCAGCGACTTCGTGTGGGGTTCCAGCGGCCCGCCAAACGGACCCAGACACCTCCTCAGCGATAGCACATGCCCCAGCAACCGAGTGCAGTGTCCCAGAGGCTCGCCAAGTGGTCCCTGGTCCCTCCCCAGCACGCAAACGGGAACCAGCGACTTCGCGTGGGGTTCCAGCGGCTTGCCAAACGGTCCCTGACACCTCCCCAGCGATCGCAGCGCCCAAGCGACCTCGCGCAGTGTCCCAGCGGCTAGCCAAATGGTCCCTGGCACCTCCTGATCACGCACGGGGCCCAAGCGACCTCGTGCAGTGTCCCAGCGGCACGCCAAATTGTCCCTGGCACCTCCCCAGCACGCGCTCGGGGCCCAGGGACCGGCGCGGGTTGCCAGCGGCTCGCCAAATGATCCTTAGCACATACCCAGCACGCTCCCGGGTACCAGAGACCTCACGCAGGGTCCCAGAGGCTCGCCAAATGGTCCATGGCAACTCCCCAGCACGCAGATGAGCCCCAGCAACCAAGATGGGGTTCCAGCGGCCCGCCAAACGGTCCCTGGCACATCCCCAGCACGCGCATAGGGCCCAGCAACCCCGCGCGGGGTCCGAGCGTCTCACCAGATGGTCCCTGACACCACAATAGCACGCACACGGGCCCCAGCGACATCGCTCGTGGTCCCAACGGCTCGCAAATGGTCCCTGGCACATCCCCAGCGCACGCACGTGCCCCAGCAACTTCACGGAGGTCAAAGCGGCTTGCCAAATTATCCCTGGCACCTCCCCAGCACGCGCACAGGGCCCAGCGACTCCGCTCGGGGTCCGAGCGGCTTGCCAAATGGTCCCTGGCACGTCCCCTGCGCGCACATGGGGCCCAGCGACCCCGCGCAGGGTCCGAGTGGCTCGACAAACGGTCCGTGACACCTCCCCAGCGATCGCAGAGCCCAAGCGACCTCGCGCAGTGCCCAACGGCCTCGCCAAATGGTCCCTGGCACCTCCCCAGCGCCGCCGGGGCCCAGGGACCGCGCTGGCAGGGTGCCAGCGGCTCGCCAAATAATCTTTGGCACATCCCCAGCATGCACCCAGGTACCAGACACCTCACGCAGGGTCCCAGAGGATCGCCAAATGATCCATGGCACCTCCCCAGCACACGCATGAGCCCCAGCGACTTCGCATGGGGTTCCAGCGGCCCGCCAAACGGTCCCTGGCACATCCCCAGCGCACGCACGGGCTCCAGCGACTTCAAGACGAGGTCAAAGTGGCTCAAGAAATGGTCCCTGGCACCTCCCAGCGCATTGTGCTGGGGCCCAACCCCGGACTTGTGATGGACCCCTGCCATCAACAGCACGCGCCAAATGATCCCTGGCACCTCCCAAGCGCGTGCCGCGGGCCCAGCGACTTCAGGTGGGGTTCCAGCGGCCCGCCAAATGGTCCCTGGAACATCCCCAGCACGCACACGGGCCCCAGCGACATCGCCTTGGGGTCCCAACTGCTTCAAAATGGTCCCTGGCACATCCCCAGCGCTCTTCATGCGGGGTCAAAGAGGTTCACCAAATGGTCCCTGGCACCTCCCCAGCACGCACACGGGACCCAGCGACTTCGCGTGAAGTTCCACCGGTTTCCCAAACGGTCCCTGACACCTTCCCAGCGATCGCAGAGACCAAGCGACCTCGCGCAGTGTCCCAGCGGCTCGCCAAATGGTCCCTTGCACCCCCCCAGCACGGGCACGGGGCCCAGAGACCTCATGCAGGTTCCCACAGGCTCGCCAAATGGTCCATGGCACCTTTCCAGCACACGCACGGGCCTCAGCAACTTCGCATGGGGTTCCAGAGGCCTGCCAAACGGTCCCTGGCACATCCCCAGCGCACGCACGGGCCCCAGCGACTTCACGCGAGGTCAAAGCGGCTTGCCAAATTATCCCTGGCACCTCCCCAGCACGCGCACAGGGCCCAGCGACCCGGCGCGGGGTCCGAGCGACTCACCAGATGGTCCCTGGCACCACAACAGCATACACACGGGCCTCAGCAACATCGCTCGTGGTCCCAGCGGCTCACAAATTATCCCTGGCACCTCCCCAGCATGCGCACAGGGCCCAGCGACCCCGGTCGGGGTCCCAACGGCTCGTAAAATGGTCCCTGGCACTTCCCCAGCACACGCACGGGCCCCAGCGACTTCATGCGAGGTCAAAGCGGCTTGCCAAATGGTCCCTGGCACCACCCCAGCACGGGCACGTGGCCCAGAGACCTCATGCAGGTTCCCACAGGCTCGCAAATGGTCCCTGACCCCTCCCCAGCACGCACACGGGCCCCAGAGACATCGCACGTGATACCAACTGCTCGCAAATGGTCAGTGACACCTCCCCAGCACGCGCACGAGCCCCAACGACCTCGCGCAGGGTCCCAGAGGCTCCCCAAATGGTCCCTGGCACATCCCCAGAATGCACACGGGCCCCAGCAACTTCGCGTGGGGTTCCAGCGGCCCGCCAAACGGTCCCTGGCACCTCCCCAGCCATCGCACTAGACCCAACAACCTCGCGCAGGGTCCAAGAGGCTCGCCAAATGGTCCCTGGTCCCTCCCCAGCGCAAGCACTGGGCCCCAGCGACATCAAGCGGGGTCCCAACGTCTCACAAATGGTCCCTGGCACCTCCCCAGCGCGTGCACAGGCCCCAGCGACTTCGCGTGGGGTTCCAGCGGCCCGCCAAACGGTCCCATACACCGCCCCAGCAATCGCACGAGCCCCAGCAATCTCGCACAGGGTCCCAGAGGCTCGCAAATGGTCCCTGGCACATCCCGAGCGCACGCATGGGCCCCCGCGACTTTGCGGCTTGCCAAATGCTCCCTGGCACATACCCAGCACGCACACGGGCCCCAGCGACATGGTTCCAGCAGCTCGCCAAACTGTCCCTGGCACTTCCCCAGCGCACACATGGGGCGCATCGACCCCGTGCGGGGACCCAGCAGCTCGCCAAATAATCCTTGGCACATCCCCAGCCCGGATACGGGCCCCAGCGACCCATCGCGGGGTCCCATTGGCTCATCAAGTGGTCCCTGGCACCTCCCCAGCATGCACACGGGCCCCAGCGACTTCGCGCGGTGTCCCAGCAGCTCGCCAAATGGTGCCTGGCACCTCCCCAGCGCAGAAACGGGGCCCAGCGACCCCGTGCGGGGTCCCGGCGGCTCGCCAAATGATCCCTGGCACATCCCCAGCCCGGACACGGGCCCCAAGGGCCCCACGCGGAGTCCCAGTGGCTCGCCAAGTGGTCCCTGGTACCACCCCAGCACGCAGACGGGCCCCAAAGACCCCGCGCGGGGCAAGAGCGGCTCGCAAAATGGTCCCTGGCACCTCCACAGCACGCGCACGGGCCCCAGCGACTTCGCGTGGGGTTCCAGCGGTCTGCCAAAAGGTCCCTGACACCTCCCCAGCGATCGCACGAGCCCCAGCGACAACGCGCAGGGTCCCAGAGGATCGCCAAATGGTCCCTGGAACATCCCCAGCACGAACTCGGGCACCAGCGACATAGCGCGTGGTACCAACTGCTTGCAAATGGTCCCTGACACCTCCCCAGCGCGCGCATGGGACCCAACAACCCCGCGCGTGGTCCCGTAGGCTTGCCAAATGATCCCTGGCACATCCCCACCACGCACACGGGCCCCAGAGACCCCGTGCGGGACAAGAGCGGTTCACGAAATGGTCCCTGGCACCTCCCCAGCACGCGCACGGGACCCAGCGACATCGCGCGTGGGGATCCAGCGGCCCGTCAAACTGTCCCTGACACCTCCCCAGCGATCACACGAGCCCCAATGACCTCACTCCCAACAACCAGCAGGGTCCCAGAGGCTCGCCAAATGGTCCTTGGTACATCCCCCACGGCAAGATGGGGCCCAGCGACCCCCCGGGTCCGGCGGCTCGCCAAATGGCCCGTGTCAACTCACCAGGGCCTTTACCACGGACCCCAGCGACTTTGTGTGGAGTTCCAGCGGCCCACCAAACGGTCCCTGACACCTCCCCAACGATCGCCCGCCACGAGCCCCAACGACCTCGCGCCCCAACGGTCCCAGAGGCTCGCCAAATGGTCCCTGGCACATCCCCAGGATGCGCACGGGCCACAGGAACCAGGGTTCCAGAGGCCGCCAAATGGTCCCTGGCACCTCCCAGTGATCGCACGAACCCCAACAAACTAGCGCAGGGTTCCAGAGGCTCACCAAATGGTCCCTGGTCCCTCTCCAGTGCAAGCACTAGGCCCCAGCGACATCGCCCACAGGGTCCCAACGGATCGCAATGGTCCCTGGCACATCCCCAACGCACGCATGGGCCCCAGCGACTTCGTGTGGGTTCCAGACCCCGCCAAACGGACCCAGACACCTCCTCAGCGATAGCACAAGCCCCAGCAACCGAGTGCAGTGTCCCAGAGGCTCGCCAAGTGGTCCCTTGTACCTCCCCAGCCCCATCGGGCCCCAGCGACTTCAGGTGGGGTTCCAGCGGGCTCGCCAAACTGTCCCTGGCACTTCCCCAGCACGCACATGGGGCCCAGCGACGCCCGCGCTGGTCCGTCCGGCTCGCCAAATGGTCCCTGGCACCCCCAGGACGCACACGGGCCCAGCGACATCAGCGTGAGGTTCCAGCAGCCCGCCAAACGGTCCCTTACAGCTCCCAGCGATCGCAGACGAGCCCCAACGACCTCGCCAAGCAGGGTCCCAGAGGCTCCCAAATGGTCCCTGGCACATCCCCACAATGCACACGGCCCCAGCAACCCGCTGGGGTTCCAGCGGCCCGCCAAACGGTCCCATACACCCCTGCCCAGCAATCGCAGAGACGAGGTCCCCAACAACCTCGCGCCCCAGCGACGAGGGTCCCTGAGGCATCCCAAATGGTCCCTGGGCCCCCGCCCTTGTGGATGCACTTCCCAGCGACATCAAAGCGATTGTCCACAAATGGTCCCTGGCACCTACCCAGCACGCGCACGAGCCCCAGCCCCAGCGACATCGGTGGTTCCAGCGGTTCGCCAAACTGGTCCCTGGCACATGCCCAGCAATCATACGGGCCCCAGCGACCATCCCAGCCCGGGATCCCAGCGACCTCATCAAAATGGTCCCTGGCACCTCCCAGCACGCACACGGGCCCCCCAGCGACTTCGCGCGGGGTCCCAGGAGCTTGCCAAACTGGTCCTGGCACCTCCCCAGCACGCGACGGGCCCAGAGAACCCACGCGGGGTCCCAGCGGCTCACCAAATGGTCCTGGCACCTCCCCAGCACACACATCGGCCCCAGCGACTTGCCTGGGGAGTCCAGCGGCTCTCCAAACTATCCCTGGCACTTCCCAGCGCATTACATGGGGCCCAGCGACCCCGCACGGGTCCCGCGGCTCGCCAAATGATCCCTGACACATCCCCAGCCCGGACACGGGCCCAAATGGCCCAGAGTCCCAGTGGCTCGCTAAGTGGTCCCTGGTACATCCCCAGCACACACACGGTTCCCAGAGACCTCGCGCGGGGCAAGAGCAGCTCATGAAATGGTCCCTGGCACCTCCACAGCACGCGCACGGGCCCCAGCGACTTCCGTGGGGTTCCAGCGGCCCGCCAAACGGTCCCTGACACCTCCCCAGCGATCGCACGAGCCCCAGCGACAACGCGCAGGGTCCCAGAGGATCGCCAAATGGTCCCTGGAACATCCCCAGCATGCACACGGGCCCCAGCGACATCGCGCGT
The DNA here is from genome assembly GCA_036884735.1 of Huso huso. Lineage (NCBI taxonomy): Eukaryota > Metazoa > Chordata > Actinopteri > Acipenseriformes > Acipenseridae > Huso > Huso huso. Next base: position 7,052,774 of record CM072711.1, on the reverse strand, counting down.
GGTACCAACTGCTCGCAAATGGTCCCTGACACCTCCCCAGCGCGTGCATGGGGCCCAGCAACCCCGCGCGGGGTCCCAGCGGCTTCCCAAATGCTCTCTGGCACCTCCCCAGCACACACACAGGCCCGAGCGACTTCGTGTGGGAGTCCAGCGGCTCTCCATACTATCGCTGGCACTTCCCCAGCGCGCACATGGGGCCCAACGACCTCACGCAGGGTCCCAGAGGCTCCCAAATGGTCCCTGGCACATCCCCAGAATGCACACGGCCCCAGCAACTTCGCGGGGTTTCAGCGACCCGCCAAACGGTCCCTGGCACCTGCCCAGCCATCGCACGGGACCCCAACGACCTCGCAAGGGGTCCCAGAGGCTCGCCAAATGGTCCCTGGTCCCTCCCCAGCGCAAGCACTAGGCCCCAGCGACATCACGCGGGGTCCCAACGTCTCACAAATGGTCCCTGGCACCTCCCCAGCACGCCGCATCGGGCCCCAGCGACTTCGGCGTCAGGTTCCAGCGGCCCGCCAAATGGTCCCACACAACACCCCAGCAATCGCACACGACCCCAGCAACCTCGCGCAGGGTCCCAGAGGCCGCAAATGGTCCCTGGCACATCCCCAGCATGCACATGGGCCCCAGCGACATCGCTGGGTTCCAGCGGCTCGCAAAACTGTCCCTGGCACTTCCCCAGCGCGCACATGGGGCCCAGTGACCCCGTGCCGGGTCCCAGCAGCTCTCCAAATGATCCCTGGCACATCCCCAGCCCGGATACGGGCCCCAGCGACCCAGCGCGGGGTCCCATTGGCTCATCAAGTGGTCCCTGGTACCACCCCAGCACGCGCACTGTTCCCAGGGAGCCAGTGCGGGGCAAGAGCGGCTCAGAAATGGTCCCTGGCACCTCCCCAGCACGTGCACGGGCCCCAGCGACTTCGTGTGGGGACCCAAAGGCTCACCAGATGGTCCCTGGCACCTCAACAGCACACACACGGGCCCGAGCGACTTCGTGTGGGGTCCCAGCGGCTTGGCAAATGGTCCTTGGCCCATGTCCAGCACACGCACTGGAACCAGCGACCCAGCGCGGGGTGCCAGCGACTCGCCAAATGATCCCTGGCACCACCCCAGCTCGCGCACGAACCCAGAGAATCCGCACGGGGCAAGAGCGGTTCGCAAAATGGTCCCTGGCACCTCCCCAGCACGCGCACGGGCCCCAGCAACTTCAAGTGGGGTTCCAGCGACCCGCCAAACGGTCCCATACACCGCCCCAGCAATCGCACAAGCCCCAGCAATCTCGCACAGGGTCCCAGAGGCTCGCCAAATGGTCCCTGGTCCCTCCCCAGCGCAAGCACTGGGCCCCAGCGACATCACGTGGGGTCAAAGCGGCTTGCCAAATGCTCCCTGGCACATACCCAGCACGCACACGGGCCCCAGCGACATCGTGTGTGGTTCCAGCGGCACGCCAAACTGTCCCTGGCACTTCCCCAGCGAGCACATGGGGCGCAGCGACCCCGTGCAGGGTCCCAGCAGCTCACCAAATGATCCCTGGCAGATCCCCAGCCCGGATACGGGCCCCAGCAACCCAGCGCGGGGTCCCATTGGCTCGCCAAGTGGTCCCTGGCACATCCCCAGCACGCAGACGGGCCCCAGAGACCCCGCGCGGGGCAAGAGCGGCTCGCGAAATGGTCCCTGGCACCTCCACAGCACGCGCACGGGCTCCAGCGACTTCGTATGGGGTTCCAGCAGCCCGCCAAACGGTCCCTGACACCTCCCCAGCGATCGCACGAGCCCCAGCGACAACGCGCAGGGTCCCAGAGGATCGCCAAATGGTCCCTGGAACATCCCCAGCATGCACTCGGGCACCAGCGACATAGCGCGTGGTACCAACTGCTCGCAAATGGTCCCTGACACCTCCCCAGCGCGCGCATGGGACCCAGCAACCCCACGCGTGGTCCCATAGGCTTGCCAAATGATCCCTGGCACATCCTCACCACGCACACGGGCCCCAGAGACCCCGGCAAGGGACAAGAGCGGTTCACGAAATGGTCCCTGGCACCTCCCAGCACGCACGACGGGACCCAGCGACATCGCGCGTGGGGTTCCAGCGGCCCGCCAAACTGTCCCTGACACCTCCCCAGCGATCGCACGAGCCCCAACGACCTCACGCAGGGTCCCAGAGGCTCGCCAAATGGTCCTGGTACATCCCCAGCGCGCCAAGATGGGCCCCAGCGACCCCGCGCTGGGTCCGAGCCAAATGGCCGCCAAATGGCCCGTGTCAACTCACCAGAACGCACACGGACCCCAGCGACTTTGTGTGGAGTTCCAGCGGCCCACCAAACAGTCCCTGACACCTCCCCAACGATCGCACGAGCCCCAACGACCTCGCGCAGGGTCCCAGAGGCTCGCCAAATGGTCCCTGGCACATCCCCAGGATGCGCACGGGCCACAGCAACTTCGCGTGGGGTTCCAGCGGCCCGCCAAATGGTCCCTGGCACCTCCCCAGCGATCGCACGAACCCCAACAAACTAGCGCAGGGTTCCAGAGGCTCACCAAATGGTCCCTGGTCCCTCTCCCAGTGCAAGCACTAGGCCCCAGCGACATCGCGCGGGGTCCCAACGGATCGCAAATGGTCCCTGGCACATCCCCAACACACGCATGGGCCCCAGCGACCGTGTGGGGTTCCAGCGCCCGCCAAATGGACCCAGACACCTCCTCAGCGATAGCACAAGCCCCAGCAACCGAGTGCAGTGTCCCAGAGGCTCGCCAAGTGGTCCCTGTAATCCCCAGCACGCACGGGCCCCAGCGACTTCAGCGTGGGGTTCCAGACCCAGTAGCTCAAACTGTCCCTGGCACTTCCAGGCCACGCATAGGGCCCAGCAACTTCAAGGGTCCCAGAGGCTCGCCAAATGGTCCCTGGCACCTCCCCAGCATGCACACAGGCCCCAGCGACATCGCTGCGGAGGTTCCAGCAGCCCGCCAAACGGTCCCTGGCACTCCCCAGCGATCGCACCCAGCCCCAACGACCTCACGCAGCGTCCCAGAGGCTCCCCAAATGGTCCCTGGCACATCCCCAGCAATGCACACGGGCCCCAGCAACTTCAAGGGTTCCAGCGGCTCGCCAAACGGTCCCTGGCACCTCCCCAGCAATCGGACCCCGAGCCCCAGCAACCTCGCGGCGTTCAGGGTCCCTGGCACCTCCCCCACAGCACGCGAGCGTGAGGTTCCAGCATCGGCCTCAGCGACTTCGGGGGTTCCAGTGGCTCCCAGATGGTCCAACGGTCCCATACACCGCCCCAGCAATCGCACGAGCCCCAGCAACCTCGCGCAGGGTCCCTGGCACATCCCCAGCGCACGCATGGGCCCCCGCGACTTCACGCGGGGTCAAAGCGGATTGCCAAATGATCACCTGGCACATACCCAGCACGCACACGGGCCCCAGCGACATCGTGTGTGGTTCCAGCGGTTCGCCAAACTGACCCTGGCACATGCCCAGCCCGGATACGGGCCCCAGCGACCCAGCCCCATTACTCATCAAACGGTCCCTGGCACCTCCCAGCACGAGCGACTTTCCCAGGAGCTTGCCAAATGGTTCCTGGCACCTCCCCAGCGCACGCACGGGGCCAAGAGAACCCACGCGGGGTCCCAGCGGCTCGCCAAATGCTCTCTGGCACCTCCCCAGCACACACACGGGCCCAAGCGACTTCGTGTGGGAGTCCAGCGGCTCTCCAAACTATCGCTGGCACTTCCCCAGCGCGCACATGGGGCCCAGCGACCCCGTGCGGGGTCCCGGCGGCTCGCCAAATGATCCCTGACACATCCCCAGCCCGGACACGGGCCCCAAGGGCCACACGCGGAGTCCCAGTGGCTCGCTAAGTGGTCCCTGGCACATCCCCAGCACACACACCGGCCCCAGAGACCCCGCGGGGTAAGAGCGGCTTGCGAAATGGTCACTGGCACATCCCCAGCACGCAAGACAGGCCCCAGCGACCGGCGTGGGGTTCCAGCAGCCCGTAAACGGTCCCTGACACCTCCCCAGCGATCGCACGAGCCCCAGCGACAACGCGCAGGGTCCCAGAGGATCGCCAAATGGTCCCTGGAACATCCCCAGCATGCACACGGGCCCCAGCGACATCGCGCGTGGTACCAACTGCTCGTAAATGGTCCCTGACACCTCCCCAGCCACAGCTGCGCTGGGTCCCAGCGGCTTGCCAAATGCTCTCTGGCACCTCCCAGCACACACACAGGCCCGAGCGACTTCACGCTGGGAGTCCAGCGGCTCTCAAACTATCGCTGGCACTTCCCAGCCACACACATGGGGCCCCAACGACCTCCGCAGGGTCCCAGAGGCTCCCCAAATGGTCCCTGGCACATCCCCAGAATGCACACGGGCCCCAGCAACTTCGCGCGGGGTTCCAGCGACCCGCCAAACGGTCCCTGGCACCTGCCCAGCCATCGCACGAGCCCCAACGACCTCGCGCAGGGTCCCAGAGGCTCGCCAAATGGTCCCTGGTCCCTCCCCAGCGCAAGCACTAGGCCCCAGCGACATCACGCGGGGTCCCAACGTCTCACAAATGGTCCCTGGCACCTCCCCAGCGCGTGCACGGGCCCCAGCGACTTCGCGTCAGGTTCCAGCGGCCCGCCAAACGGTCCCACACAACACCCCAGCAATTGCACGACCCCCAGCAACCTCGCGCAGGGTCCCAGCGGCTCGCCAAATGCTCTCTGGCACCTCCCCAGCACACACACAGGCTCCAGCGACTTCGTGTGGGAGTCCAGCGGCTCTCCAAACTATCACTGGCACTTCCCCAGCACGCACATGGGGCCCAGCGACCCCGCGCTGGGTCCCAGCGGCCGCCAAATGCCCCTGGCACCTCCCCAGCACGCACCCGGCCCAGCGACCCAAGAGCGGGGTCCCAACGGCTCGCAAAATGGTCCCTGGCACCTCCCCAGCACACGCCACGGGCCCCAGCGACTTCAGTGCGGGGTCCCAGCAGCCCGCCAAATGGTCCCTGGCACCTCCCCAGCGATGGGCCCCACGGGTCCCAGCGGCTTGCCACCCTGGCAGCGCACGGGTCCCCCAGAGACCCCGGCTCGCAAAATGGTCCCTGGCACCTCAACTCACCAGGACGCAGCAGGACCCCCTGACAGCTCCCTAACGACGCACGTCCCGGGGTTCCCAGCGGCTCGTCAAATGGTTCGGTCCCTGGACACCTCCCCAGCGATTCGCACAGTTCCAGCCCCACCGACCTCGCAAGCGGGGTCCCAGAGGGTCCCAGAGGTCGCCAAATGGTCCCTGGCACATCCCCAGGATGCGCACGGGCCACAGCAACTTCGCGTGGGGTTCCAGCGGCCCGCCAAACGGTCCCTGGCACCTCCCCAGCGATCGCACGAACCCCAACAAACTAGCGCAGGGTTCCAGAGGCTCACCAAATGGTCCCTGGTCCCTCTCCAGTGCAAGCACTAGGCCCCAGCGACATCGCGCGGGGTACCAACGGATCGCAAATGGTCCCTGGCACATCCCCAACGCACGCATGGGCCCCAGCGACTTCGTGTGGGGTTCCAGCGGCCCGCCAAACGGACCCAGACACGTCCCCAGCGATAGCACGAGCCCCAGCAACCACGTGCAGGGTCCAAGAGGCTCGCAAATGATCCCTGGCACAGTCCCAGCACGCACACGGGCCCAAGCGACATCGCGCGGTGTCCCAACACCTCGCAAATGGTCCCTTTCACATCCGCAGCGCACGCACGGGCACCAGCGACATCGCGCAGGGTCAAAGCGGCTTGCCAAATGGTCCCTGGCACCTCCACAGCGCGCGCACGGTACCCAGCGACCCCGCGCGGGGTCCCAGCGTCTCGCCAAATGGGCCCTGCCATCTCCCCAGCACGCGCATGAGGCCCAGCGACTCCGCTCTGGGTCCGAGTGGCTCGCCAAATGGTCCCTGGCTCCTCACCAGAACGCACACGGGTCCCAGCGACTTCGTGTGCGGTTCCAGTGGCCTGCCAAACTGTCCCTGGCACTTCCCCAGTCCACGACGGCCCAGCGACTCCCTCAGGGGTCCCAGTGGCTCGCCAACTGTTCCCCGGCACCTCCCCAGCGATAGCACGAGCCCCAGCGACCTTGCAGGGTCCCAGGACGCCGCCAAATGGTCCCTGGCACATCCCCAGCATGCACACACTGCCCCAGCGACTTCGCTGCTGGGTCCCAGCGGCTCGGCAAAATGGTCCTTGCACCTCCCCAACGCCACAAGATGGGCCCAGCGACCCCGCTTGGGTTCCCAGCGGCTCGCCAAATGGTCCCTGGCACCCCAGCAAGCACACTGGCCCCAGCGACTTAGTGCGGTTCCAGCGGCTCGCCAAAGTGTTCCTGGCACCTCCCCAGCACACAAGCCCCAGCGAAGTTCGGAGACCCCTGGGGTCCCAGCGGCTTCCCAAATGGTCCCTGGCACCGCTAGCACACACACGGGCCCCAGAGACCCCGCTGGGATCCAAGCGCCCCAAACGATCCCCTGACACCTCCGCAGCAATCGCACGGGCCACAGCGACTTCGAGCGGCTTGCCAAATGGTCCATGGCACCTCCCCAGTGTGCACACGGGGCTCAGCGACCCCACGCGGGGTCCCAGAGGCTTGCCAAATGGTCCTTGGAACCTCCCCAGCGCACGCATGGGGCCCAGCGACCACGCGCGGGGTCCCAGCGGCTCGGCAAATTGTCCCTGGCACCTCCCCAGCGCCCGCATGGGGCCCAGCGACCCCGCTCGGGGTCCCAGTGGCTCGCCAAATTGTCCCTGGCACTTCCCCAGTGTGCGCACGGGGCCCAGCGACCACGCTGCAGGGTCCCAGCAGCTTGCCAAATGGTCCTTGAACCTCCCCAGCGCCAAGACGGGCCCAGCGACAGCGACCACGCGGTCCCAGCAGACAGCAGACGGCAAATCGTCCCTGGCTCCTCCCCAGCACGCACACGGGCCACAGCAACTTCAAACGGGGTCCCAGCAGCTCGCAAATGGTTCCTGACACATCCCCAATGCGCGGACGGGCCCCAGCGACTTCGCTGGGTCCCAGCGGGCTTGCCAAATGGTCCCTGGCACCTCACCAGCATGCGCACAGGCCCCAGCGACCTCGAGCGGGTCCCAACGGCTCATCAAATGGTCCCTAGCTCCTACCCAGCACACGCACAGGGCCTAGCAACCACGCGCGGTGTCCCAGCAGCTCACAAATGTTCACTGGCACATCCCCAGCGAGCGCACGAGACCAGCAAATTTGCACCGGGTCCCAGTGGCTTCCCAAATGGTCTATGGCCCCTCCCAAGCGTGCGCACGGGCACCGCGACGAGCCCAGGGTCCCAGCGGATCACCGAATAATCCCTGCCACCTCCCAAGCGCAAGACGGGGCCCAGCGACCACGCGCGGGGTCCCAGCAGCTCGGCAAATCGTCCCTGGCACCTCCCCAGAGTGCGCATGGGGCCCAGTGACCCCGCTCGGGGTCCGAGTTGCTCGCCAAACTGTCCCTGGCACTTCCCCAGCGCGCACACGGGCCACAGCGACTTCAAGCGGGTTCCCAGCAGCTCGCAAATGGTTCCTGACACTTCCCCAACGCAGGGACGGGCCCCAGCGACTTCCCAGCGGCTTGCCAAATGGTCCCTGGCACCTCACCAGCATGCGCACAGGCCCCAGCGACCTCGAGCGGGGTCCCAACGGCTCATCAAATGGTCCCTGGCTCCTACCCAGCACACGCACCGGGCCTAGCAACCACGCGCGGTGTCCCAGCGGCTTGCAAATGTTCACTGGCACTTCCCCAACGAGCGCACGTGCCCAGCGAATTCGCGTCGGGTCCCAGTGGCTTCCCAAATGGTCTATGGCCCCTCCCAAGCGTGTGCACGGGGCACAGCGACTTCGCAAGGGGTCTCAGCGCAGCGGATCACCAAATAATCCCTGCCACCTCCCCAGCACGCACACGGGCCCCAGCTCCACCACGCGGGGCAAGAGCGGTTCGTGAAATGGTCCCTGGCACATCCCCAGCACGCGCACGGGTCCCAACGACTCACAAATGGTCCCTGGCACATCCCCAGCGCACGCACGGGCCCCAGCGACTTCGCGCTGGGTCAAAGCGGCTTGCCAAACGGTCCCTGACACCTCACCAGCATGCGCACAGGCCCCAGCAACCTCGAGCGGGGTCCCAATGGCTAATCAAATGGTCCCTGTCTCCTACCCAGCACACGCACAGGGCCTAGCAACCACGCGCGGTGTCCCAGCGGCTCGCAAATGTTCACTGGCACATCCCCAGCGAGCGCACGGGCCCAGCGAATTCACGCCGGGTCCCAGTGGCTTCCCAAATGGTCTATGGCCCCTCCCAAGCGCAGCATCGGGCACAGTGACTTCGCCCGGGGTCCCAGAGGATCGCCAAATAATACCTGCCACCTCCCCAGCGCATGCACGTGGCCCAGCAACACCGCGCGGGATCCCAGCGACACACCAAATGGTCCCTGGCACCTCCCCAGTGCGCACACGAAACCCAGCGACATTGCGCGTTGTCCAAGCGGCTTGCCAAACTGTCCCTAGCACCTCACTAGCACGCGCAGGGGCCCCAGCGACATCGCGTAGTGTTCCGGCAGCTCGCAAATGGTCCCTGGCACCTCCCCAGCACACACACGGGCACCAGAGACCCCGTGCGGGGTCCATGCGGCTCAACAAATGGTCCCTAGCACATCCCCAGCGCGTGCACAAGCCCCAGCGAGTTCGCGCGTGGTCCTAGCGGCTTCCCAAACGATCCCTGACACCTCCCCAGCAATCACACGGGCCACAGCGACTTCACGAGCGGTCAAAGCGGCTTGCCAAATGGTCCATGGCACCTCCCCAGTGTGCGCACGGGGCTCAGCGACCCCGCGCGGGGTCCCAGCGGCTTGCCAAATGGTCCTTGGAACCTCCCCAGCGCCCGCATGGGGCCCAGCGACCCCGCGCGGGGTCCCAGCGGCTCGGCAAATCGTCCCTGGCACCTCCCCAGCGCCCGCATGGGGCCCAGCGACCCCGCTCGGGGTCCCAGCGGCTCGCCAAACTGTCCCTGGCACTTCCCCAGCGCGCGCACGGGCCACAGCGACTTCGCGGGGTCAAAGCGGCTTGCCAAATGGTCCATGGCACCTCCCCAGTGTGCGCACGGGGCCCAGCGACCACGCGCGGGGTCCCAGCGGCTTGCCAAATGGTCCTTGAACCTCCCAGCGCCAGAGACGGGCCCAGCGACCACGCGCGGGTTCCCAGCGGCTCTCCAAACTGTCCCTGGCACTTCCCCAGCGCGCGCACGGGCCACAGCGACTTCAAGCGGGGTCCCAGCAGCTCGCAAATGGTTCCTGACACATCCCCAATGCACGGACGGGCCCCAGCGACTTCGCGCGGGGTCCCAGCGGCTTGCCAAATGGTCCCTGGCACCTCACCAGCATGCGCACAGGCCCCAGCGACCTCGAGCGGGGTCCCAACGGCTCATCAAATGGTCCCTAGCTCCTACCCAGCACACGCACAGGGCCTAGCAACCACGCGCGGTGTCCCAGCAGCTCGCAAATGTTCACTGGCACATCCCCAGCGAGCGCACGGGCCCAGCAAATTTGCGCCGGGTCCCAGTGGCTTCCCAAATGGTCTATGGCCCCTCCCAAGCGTGCGCACGGGGCACTGCGACTTCGCCCAGGGTCCCAGCGGATCACCGAATAATCCCTGCCACCTCCCCAGCGTGCGCACGGGGCCCAGCGACCACGCGCGGGGTCCCAGCAGCTCGGCAAATCGTCCCTGGCACCTCCCCAGAGTGCGCATGGGGCCCAGTGACCACGCTCGGGGTCCGAGTTGCTCGCCAAACTGTCCCTGGCACTTCCCCAGCGCGCACACGGGCCACAGCGACTTCAAGCGGGGTCCCAGCAGCTCGCAAATGGTTCCTGACACTTCCCCAACGCACGGACGGGCCCCAGCGACTTCGCGCGGGGTCCCAGCGGCTTGCCAAATGGTCCCTGGCACCTCACCAGCATGCGCACAGGCCCCAGCGACCTCGAGCGGGGTCCCAACGGCTCATCAAATGGTCCCTGGCTCCTACCCAGCACACGCACGGGCCCCAGCTCCACCACGCGGGGCAAGAGCGGTTCGTGAAATGGTCCCTGGCACATCCCCAGCACGCGCACGGGTCCCAACGACTCGGAATGGTCCCTGGCACATCCCCAGCACGCGCACAGGCCCCAGCGACTTCGCGTGGGGTTCCAGCGGCCCGCCAAACGGTCCCTGACACCTCCCCAGCGATCGCACGAGCCCCAGCGACAACGCGCAGGGTCCCAGAGGATCGCCAAATGGTCCCTGGAACATCCCCAGCACGCACACGGGCCCCAGCGACATCGCGCGTGGTACCAACTGCTCGTAAATGGTCCCTGACACCTCCCCAGCGCGTGCGGGGTCCCAGCGGCTTGCCAAATGGTCTCTGGCACCTCCCCAGCACACACACAGGCCCGAGCGACTTCGTGTGGGAGTCCAGCGGCTCTCCAAACTATCGCTGGCACTTCCCCAGCGCGCACATGGGGCCCAACGACCTCACACAGGGTCCCAGAGGCTCCCCAAATGGTCCCTGGCACATCCCCAGAATGCACACGGGCCCCAGCAACTTCGCGCCTGGTTCCAGCGACCCGCCAAACGGTCCCTGGCACCTGCCCAGCCATCGCACGAGCCCCAACGACCTCGCGCAGGGTCCCAGAGGCTCGCCAAATGGTCCCTGGTCCCTCCCCAGCGCAAGCACTAGGCCCCAGCGACATCACGCGGGGTCCCAACGTCTCACAAATGGTCCCTGGCACCTCCCCAGCGCGTGCACGGGCCCCAGCGACTTCGCGTGAGGTTCCAGCGGCCCGCCAAACGGTCCCACACAACACCCCAGCAATTGCACGACCCCCAGCAACCTCGCGCAGGGTCCCAGAGGCTTGCAAATGGTCCCTGGCACATCCCCAGCATGCACATGGGCCCCAGCGACATCGTGTGTGGTTCCAGCGGCTCGCAAAACTGTCCCTGGCACTTCCCCAGCGCGCACATGGGGCCCAGCGACCCCGTGCCGGGTCCCAGCGGCTCGCCAAATGATCCCTGGCACCCCAGCCCGGATACGGGCCCCAGCGACCCAGCGCGGGGTGCCAGCGACTCGCCAAATGATCCCTGGCACCACCCCAGCTCACGCACGAACCCAGAGAACCCGCACGGGTAAACAGCGGTTCGCGAAATGGTCCCTGGCACCTCCCCAGCACGCACACGGGCCACAGCGACATCGCGTGGGGTTCCAGCAGCCCGCCAAACCGTCCCTTACAGCTCCCCAGCAATCGCATCAATCCAATGACCTCGCGCAGGGTCCCAGAGGCTCCCCAAATGGTCCCTGGCACATCCTCAGAATGCACATGGGCCCCAGCAACTTCACGTGGGGTTCCAGCGACCTGCCAAACGGTCCCTGGCACCTGCCCAGCCATCGCACGAGCCGCAACGACCTCGCGCAGGGTCCCAGAGGCTCGCCAAATGGTCCCTGGTCCCTCCCCAGCGCAAGCACTGGGCCCCAGCGACATCACGCGGGGTCCCAACGTCTCACAAATGGTCCCTGGCACCGCCCCAGCGCGTGCACGGGCCCCAGCGACCACGCGTGGGGTTCCAGCGGCTCGCCAAACTGTCCCTGGCACTTCCCCAGCGAGCACATGGGGCGCAGCGACCCCGTGCAGGGTCCCAGCAGCTCGCCAAATGATCCCTGGCACATCCCCGGCCCGGATACGGGCCCCAGCGACCCAGCGCGGGGTCCCATTGGCTCATCAAGTGGTCCCTGGTACCACCCCAGCACGCGTACGGTTCCCAGGGAGCCAGTGCGGGGCAAGAGCAGCTCAGAAATGGTCCCTGGCACCTCCCCAGCATGCACACGGGCCCCAGCGACTTCGTGTGAGGACCCAACGGCTCACCAGATGGTCCCTGGCACCTCAACAGCACGCACACGGGCCCAAGCGACTTCGTGTGGGGTCCCAGCGGCTTGCCAAATGGTCCTTGGCCCATGTCCAGCACACGCACTGGGACCAGCGACCCAGCGCGGGGTGCCAGCGACTCGCCAAATGATCCCTGGCACCTCCCCAGCTCGCGCACGGGCCCCAGCGACATTGCGCGGGGTCCCAACTGCTCGCAAATGGTCCCTGGCACATCCGCAGCGCACTTCTTGCGGGGTCAAAGCGGCTTACCAAATGGTCCCTGGCACCTCCCCTGCGCGCGCATGGGCTCCAAAGACCCCACACGGGGTCCGAGCGGCTCGCCAAATGGTCCCTGGCACCTCCCCAGCACGCGCACGGGCCCCAGCGAATTCGGTGCGGTTCCAAGGGCCCGCCAAATTGTCCCTGACACCTCCCCAGCGATCACACAAACCCCAGCGAACTCGCGCAGGGTCCCAGAGTCTCGCCAAATGGTCCCTGGAACATCCCCAGCACGCGCACGGGACTCAGCGACCCCACGCGGGGTCCCAGCGGCTCGCCAAATGCTCCCTGGGGCCTCATCGACATCGTGCTCGGTCCCAACTGCTCGCAAATGGTCCCTGACACCTCCCCAGGACACGCACGTGACCCAGCGACCCCCACTGGGTCCCAGCGGCTCGCCAAATGCCTCTCTGGCACCTCCCAGCAGCACACACACGGGCTCCAGCGACTGTGGGAGTCCAGCGGCCTCCAAACTATCACTGGCACTTCCCCAGCGGCCAAACATGGGGCCCAGCGACCCACGCTGGGTCCGAGCGGCTCGCCAAATGCTCCTGGCACCCTCCCCAGCACGCACACGGCCCCAGCGACTTCAAGCGGGTTCCAGCTGCTCGCCAAATGGTCCCTGGCACCACCCCAGCGCACGCACGGCACCCAACGACCCGCAGTGGGTCCCGTGGCTCGCCAAATGATCCCTGGCACATCCCCAGCCCGGACACGGGCCCCAAGGGCCCCACGCGGAGTCCCAGTGGCTTGCCAAGTGGTCCCTGGCACATCCCCAGCACGCAGACGGGCCCCAGAGACCCCCGGCGGGCAAGAGCGGCTCGCAAATGGTCCCTGGCACCTCCACAGCACGCGCGACGGGCCCCAGCGACTTCGCGTGGGGTTTCAGCAGCCCGCCAAACGGTCCCTGACACCTCCCCAATGCACGCATGGGTCCCAGCGATCCCGCGCGGGGTCCCAGCGGCTCGCAAAATGGTCCGTGTCAACTCACCAGGACGCACACGGACCCCAGCGACTTCGTGTGGAGTTCCAGCGGCTCGCCAAACGGTCCCTGACACCTCCCAGCGATCGCAAGACGAGCCCCACCGACCTCGCGCGGGTCCCAGAGGCTCGCCAAATGGTCCCTGGCACATCCCCAGGATGCGCATGGGCCACAGCAACTTTGCGTGGGGTCCCAACGGATCGCAAATGGTCCGTGGCACATCCCCAACGCACGCATGGGTCCCAGCGATCCCACGCGGGGTCCGAGCGGCTCGCAAAATGGTCTGTGTCAACTCACCAGGACGCACACGGACCCCAGCGACTTCGTGTGGAGTTCCAGCGGCTCGCCAAACGGTCCCTGACACCTCCCAAGCGATCGCACGAGCCCCACCGACCTCGCGCAGGGTCCCAGAGGCTCGCCAAATGGTCCCTGGCACATCCCCAGGATGCGCATGGGCCACAGCAACCTCGCGTGGGGTTCCAGCGGCCCGCCAAACGGTCCCTGGCACCTCCCCAGCGATCGCATGAACCCCAACAAACTAGCGCAGGGTTCCAGAGGCTCACCAAATGGTCCCTGGTCCCTCTCCAGTGTAAGCACTAGGCCCCAGCGACATCGCGCGGGGTACCAACGGATCGCAAATGGTCCCTGGCACATCCCCAACGCACGCATGGGCCCCAGCGACTTCGTGTGGGGTTCCAGCGGCCCGCCAAACGGACCCAGACACGTCCCCAGCGATAGCACGAGCCCCAGCAACCACGTGCAGGGTCCAAGAGGCTCGCAAATGATCCCTGGCACAGTCCCAGCACGCACACGGGCCCAGCGACATCGCATGTGTCCCAACACCGCAAATGGTCCCTTTCACATCCGCAGCGCACGACGACGGGCACCAGCGACATCGCAGCAGGGGTCAAAGCGGCTTGCCAAATGGTCCCTGGCACCTCCACAGCGCAAGACGGTACCCAGCGACCCTCCCGGGGTCCCAGCTGCCACCAAATGGGCCCTGCCATCTCCCTCAGCACGCGCATGAGGCCCAGCGACCCGCTCTGGGTCCGAGCAGCTCGCCAAATGGTCCCTGGCTCCTCACCAGAACGCACACGGGTCCCAGCGACTTCGTGTGCGGGTTCCAGTGGCCTGCCAAACTGCCCCTGGCACTTCCCCAGTCCACGCACGGCGCCCAGCGACCCCTCGCGGGGTAAAAGCGGCTCGCCAACTGTTCCCTGGCACCTCCCCAGCGATAGCACGAGCCCCAGCGACCTTGCGCAGGGTCCCAGACGCTCGCCAAATGGTCCCTGGCACATCCCCAGTACGCATACGGGCCCCAGCGACTTCGCGCGGGGTCCCAGCGGCTCGGCAAATCGACCCTTGCACCTCCCCAACGCGCGCATGGGGCCCAGCGACCCCGCTCGGGGTTCGAGTGGCTCGCCAAATGGTCCCTGGCTCCTACCCAGCAAGCACACTGGCCCCAGCGACTTAGTGTGCGGTTCCAGCGGCTCGCCAAAGTGTTCCTGGCACTTCCCCAGCGCGTGCACAAGCCCCAGCGAGTTCGCGTGTGGTCCTAGCGGCTTCCCAAATGGTCCCTGGCACCTCGCTAGCACACACACGGGCCCCAGAGACCCCTGCGCGGGATCCAAGCGGCTCGCCAAACGATCCCTGACACCTCCCCAGCACGCCGCAGAGGGACCCAGCGACCCCGCGGGTTCCCAGCGGCTCGCCAAATGCTCCCTGGGGCCTCATCGACATCGTGCTCGGTCCCAACTGCTCGCAAATGGTCCCTGACACCTCCCCAGGACACGCACGTGACCCAGCGACCCCACGCGGGGTCCCAGCGGCTCCAAATGCTCTCTGGCACCTCCCCAGCACACACACGGGCTCCAGCGACTTCGTGTGGGAGTCCAGCGGCTCTCCAAACTATCACTGGCACTTCCCCAGCGCACATGGGGCCCAGCGACCCCGCGCTGGGTCCGAGCGGCTCGCCAAATGCTCCCTGGCACCTCCCCAGCACGCACACGGGCCCCAGCGACTTCAAGCTGGGTTCCAGCTGCTCGCCAAATGGTCCCTGGCACCACCCCAGCGCACGCACGGCACCCAACGACCCTGGGGGGTCCCGGTGGCTCGCCAAATGATCCCTGGCACATCCCCAGCCCGGACACGGGCCCCAAGGGCCCCACGCGGAGTCCCAGTGGCTTGCCAAGTGGTCCCTGGCACATCCCCAGCACGCAGACGGGCCCCAGAGACCCCGCGCGGGGCAAGAGCGGCTCGCAAAATGGTCCCTGGCACCTCCACAGCACGCGCACGGGCCCCAGCGACTTCGCGTGGGGTTTCAGCAGCCCGCCAAACGGTCCCTGACACCTCCCCAATGCACGCATGGGTCCCAGCGATCCCGCGCGGGGTCCCAGCGGCTCGCAAAATGGTCCGTGTCAACTCACCAGGACGCACACGGACCCCAGCGACTTCGTGTGGAGTTCCAGCGGCTCGCCAAACGGTCCCTGACACCTCCCAAGCGATCGCACGAGCCCCACCGACCTCGCGCAGGGTCCCAGAGGCTCGCCAAATGGTCCCTGGCACATCCCCAGGATGCGCATGGGCCACAGCAACTTTGCGTGGGGTCCCAACGGATCGCAAATGGTCCGTGGCAAATCCCCAACGCACGCATGGGTCCCAGCGATCCCACGCGGGGTCCCAGCGGCTCGCAAAATGGTCCGTGTCAACTCACCAGGACGCACACGGACCCCAGCGACTTCGTGTGGAGTTCCAGCGGCTCGCCAAACGGTCCCTGACACCTCCCAAGCGATCGCACGAGCCCCACCGACCTCGCGGGGGTCCCAGAGGCTCGCCAAATGGTCCCTGGCACATCCCCAGGATGCGCATGGGCCACAGCAACTTCACAGGGTTCCAGCGGCTCGCCAAACGGTCCCTGGCACCTCCCCAGCGATCGCACGAACCCCAACAAACTAGCGCAGGGTTCCAGAGGCTCACCAAATGGTCCCTGGTCCCTCTCCAGTGCAAGCACTAGGCCCCAGCGACATCGCGCGGGGTACCAACGGATCGCAAATGGTCCCTGGCACATCCCCAACGCACGCATGGGCCCCAGCGACTTGCAGGGGTTCCAGCGGCCCGCCAAACGGACCCAGACACGCCCCAGCGATAGCACGAGCCCCAGCAACCACGCGCAGGGTCCAAGAGGCTCGCAAATGATCCCTGGCACAGTCCCAGCACGCACACGGGCCCCAGCGACATCGCCGTGTGTCCCAACACCGCAATGGTCCCTTTCACATCCGCAGCGCACGACGGGCACCAGCGACATCGCGCGGGGTCAGCGGCTTGCCAAATGGTCCCTGGCACCTCCACAGCGCCAAGACGGTACCCAGCGACCCCGCCAAGGGTCCCAGCTGCCCGCCAAATGGGCCCTGCCATCTCCCAGCACGCGATGAGGCCCAGCGACCCGCCTGGGTCCGAGTGGTTCGCCAAATGGTCCCAGGCTCCTCACCAGAACGCACACGGGTCCCAGCGACTGCAGGGGTTCCAGTGGCTCGCCAAACTGCCCCTGGCACCTCCCCAGTCCACGACGGCGCCCAGCGACCCTCAAGGGTCCCAAAGCGGCTCGCCAACTGTTCCCTGGCACCTCCTCAGCGATAGCACGAGCCCCAGCGACCTTGCGCAGGGTCCCAGACGCTCGCCAAATGGTCCCTGGCACATCCCCAGCACGCATACGGGCCCCAGCGACTTCGCCAAGGTCCCAGCGGCTCGGCAAATGACCCCTGCACCTCCCCAGCACGCATGGGGCCCAGCGACCCCGCTGGGGTCGAGAGTGGCTCGCCAAATGGTCCCTGGCTTCCCACCAGCAAGCACACTGGCCCCAGCGACTTAGTGTGCGGTTCCAGCGGCTCGCCAAAGTGTTCCTGGCACTTCCCAGCCCTGCACAAGCCCCAGCGAGTTCGCGCGTGGTCCTAGCGGCTTCCCAAACGATCCCTGACACCTCCCCAGCAATCGCACGGGCCACAGCGACTTCGAGCGGCTTGCCAAATGGTCCATGGCACATCCCCAGTGTGCACACGGGCCTCAGCGACCCAAAGGGGTCCCAGCGGCTTGCCAAATGGTCCTTGAACCTCCCCAGCACAAGCATAGGGCCCAGCGACCACGCTGGGTCCCAGCGGCTCGGCAAATTGTCCCTGGCACCTCCCCAGCGCCTGCGCATGGGGCCCAGCGACCCCACTGGGGTCCCAGCGGCTCGCCAAATTGTCCCTGGCACTTCCCCCCAGTGTCCCAGCCTCGACGGGCCCCCAGCGACCACGCTAGGGTCCCAGCAGACTCGCAAATCGTCCCTGGCTCCTCCCCAGCACGCACACGGGCCACAGCGACTTCACGCGGGTCCAGCAGCTCGCAAATGGTTCCTCCTGACATCCCCAACGCCAGGACGGCCACAGTGACTTCTCGCAGGATTCCCAGCGGCTTGCCAAATGGTCCCTGGCACCTCACCAGCATGCGCACAGGCCCCAGCGACCTCGAGCGGGTCCCAATGGCTAATCAAATGGTCCCTGTCTCCTACCCAGCACACGCACAGGGCCCAGCAACCACGCGGGTGTCCCAGCGGCTCTCAAATGTTCACTGGCACATCCCCAGCGAGCGCACGGGCCCAGCGACCACGCCGGGTCCCAGTGGCTTCCCAAATGGTCTATGGCCCTCCCAAGCGTGTGCATCGGGCACAGCGACCGCCCGGGTCCCAGAGGATCGCCAAATAATACCCTGCCACCTCCCCAGCGCGTGCACGTGGCCCAGCAACACAGCGCCCCAGGATCCCAGCGACACCAAATGGTCCCTGGCACCTCCCAGTGCGCACACGAAACCCAGCGACATTCTTGGCGTTGTCCAAGCGGCTTGCCAAACTGTCCCTAGCACCTCACCAGCACGCGCAGGGGCCCCAGCGACATCGCCAGTGTTCCGGGGCTCGCAAAATGGTCCCTGGCACCTCCCCAGCACACATCGGCACCAGAGACCCCGCGCGGGGTCCATGCGGCTCAACAAATGGTCCCTTACAACATCCCCAGCGGCGTGCACAAGCCCCAGCGACATCGCTGGGTACCAACGGATCGCAAAATGGTCCCTGGCACATCCCAACGCACGCATGGGCCCCAGCGACTTCGGGGGGTTCCAGCGGCCGCCAAACGGACCCAGACACGCCCCCAGCGATAGCACGAGCCCCAGCAACCACGTGCAGGGTCCAAGAGGCTCGCCAAATGATCCCTGCACAGTCCCAGCACGCACACGGGCCCAGCGACATCGCGGTGTCCCAACACTCGCAATGGTCCCTTTTCACATCCGCAGCGACGCAAGACGGGCACCAGCGACATCACAGCAGGGTCCCAGCGGCTTGCCAAATGGTCCCTGGCACCTCCACAGCCCAAGACGGTACCCAGCGACCCCACGCTGGGTCCCAGCGGCTCGCCAAATGGGCCCTGGCATCTCCCAGCACGCACATGAGGCCCAGCGACCCGGGAGGGTCCAGAGCCCTGGCACTCACCAGAATGGTCCCTGCACATCCACCAGAACGCACACGGGTCCCAGCGACTCTCAAACTGTCCCTGGTTCCAGTGGCCTGCCAAACTGCCCCTGGCACTTCCCCCAGTCCACGATCCGTTCCTCCCAGCGACCCAATCGGGTTAGGGTCCCCCGGAACTGGTCCCTGGCACCTCCCAGCGATAGCGCACGGCCCCAGCGACCTTCACTGGCACATCCCAGCGAGGTCCCAGCGGCTCATCAAATGGTCCCTGGCACATCCCCAGTACGCATACGGGCCCAGCAACCCCGCCAAACGGTCCCAGCAGCTCGGCAAATGTTCCCTGGCACCTCCCCAGAACGCACACGGCCCAGCAACCCCACGGGGTCCCAGTGGCTCACCAAATGGTCCCTGGCACCTCCCCAGCAAGCACACTGGCCCCAGCGACTTAGTGTGCGGTTCCAGCGGCTCGCCAAAAAAATCCTGGCACCTCCCCAGCGATCGCACTAGCCCCAGCGACCACGCCAGCGAGGGTCCCAGCGGCTCGCCAAATGGTCCCTGGCACCTCCCAGAATGCACACACGGGCCCCAGAGACCCCTCGGGTCCGGGATCCAAGCGGCCCGCCAAACGATCCCTGACACCTCCCCAGCAATCGCAAACCCCAACACAGCGACGGGTTCCCAGCAGCTTGCCAAATGGTCCATGGCACCTCCCAGTGGCATCGGGCCACGGGGTCCCAGCGACCCCAGCGACATCCCAGCGGCCAAGTGACACCAAATGGTCCCTGGCACCTCCCCAGCGCATCGCGATGGGCCCCAGCGACCACGCGAGCGGGGTCCCAGCGGTCGGCAAATTGTCCCTGGCACCTCCCCAGTGCCGCACGGGGCCCAGCGACCCGCCGGGGTCCCAGCGGCTCGCCAAATTGTCCCCTGGCACTTCCCCAGTGTCCGCAACCAGGCCCAAATGGTCCTTGGGTCCCAGTGGCTTCCCAAATGGTCCTTGAAGCCCCCCAATTGCCACCTCCCCTCAGCACGGGCCCAGCGACCACGCACGGGTCCCAGCAGACTCGGCATCAAATGGTCCCTGGCACCTCCCCAGCACGCACACGGGCCACAGCTCCACTTCACGGGGTCCCAGCAGCTCGCAAATGGTTCCTGACACATCCCCAACGCCAAGATGGGCCCCAGCGACCCCAGGGGGGTCCAAGCGGCTTGCCAAATGGTCCCTGGCACCTCACCAGCATGCGCACAGGCCCCAGCAACCCTCGAGCGGGTCCCAATGGCTAATCAAATGGTCCCTGTCTCCTCCCCAGCACACGACAGGGCCCAGCAACCACGCCAAAAATCCCAGCGGCTCTCAAATGTTCACTGGCACATCCCCAGCGAAAGACACGGGCCCAGCGATTTCACGCCGGGTCCCAGTGGCTTCCCCAAATGGTCTATGGCCCTCCCCAGCGTGTGCACAGGGCACAGCGACTTAAGCCCGGGGTCCCAGAGGATCGCCAAATGGTCCTGCCACCTCCCCAGCGGCGCAAATGCCCGGGCCCAGCAACACCCCAGCGACCGAGGGGATCCCAGCGACACACCAAATGGTCCCTGGCACCTCCCCAGTGCGCACACGAACCCCAGCGACATTCCCAGCGCACAGGTCCCAGCGGCTCGCCAAACTGTCCCTAGCACCTCACTAGCACGCCACAGGGGCCCCAGCGACATCGCTGCGTAGTGTTCCCAACAGCTCGCAAATGGTCCCTGGCACCTCCCAGCACACACACGGGCACCAGAGACCCCGTCTCTTGGTCCATGTGGCTCAACAAATGGTCCCTAGCACATCCCCAGCGTGCGCACAAGGCCTCCCAGCGAGTTCACAGGCGTGGTCCTAGCGGCTTCCCAAACGATCCCTGACACCTCCCAGCAATCGTTCACGGGCCCCAGCGACCTTCAAACCGAGGTCCCAAATGCCATGGCTTGCCAAATGGTCCATGGCACATCCCCCCAGTGTGCCCAGCCGCCAAGGCTCCCTGCGACCCACTAGCTGGGGTCCCAGCGGCTTGCCAAATGGTCCCTGGCACCTCCCCAGCGCCCGCGCGATGGGGTCCAGCGACCCCGCCCCATCAGTCCCAGCGGCTCAGCAAATGGTCCCTGGCACCTCCCCAGCGCCCGCCTGGGGGCCCAGCGACCGGGGGTCCCAGCGGCTGGTCCCAAACTGTCCCTGGCACTTCCCAGCACGGCGCCAAGACCCCACAGCGACTTCACCCAGGGATCAACCAGCGGCTCAGCAAAATGGTCCATGGCACCTCCCCAGTGTGCGCCACGGGGCCCAGCGGGCACCGACGCGCCCAGGGTCCCAGCGGCTTGCCAAATGGTCCCTGGCACCTCCCCAGCATGCGCACAGGCCCCAGCCACCACAGCGGGGTCCCAGCGGGTCCGGAAAGGTCTCCAAACTGTCCCTGGCACTTCCCCAATGGTTCCTGCCACAGCCCAAGCGGGTTCCCAGCAGCTCGCAAATGGTTCCTGACACATCCCCAACGCGAGGGTTCCAGCGGCTTGCCAAATGGTCCCTGGCAAATGGTCCTGGCACCAGCATGCGCGCACAGGCCCCAGCGACCTCGAGCGGGGTCCCAATGGCTAATCAAATGGTCCCTGTCTCCTACCCAGCACACGCACAGGGCCCAGCAACCACGCTAATGGTGTCCCAGCGGCAAAATGTTCACTGGCACATCCCCCAGCGACCGGCCCCGGGCCCCAGCGAAGTTCGCGTGAAATGGGTCCCAGCGGCTTCCCAAATGATCCCTGACACCTCCTGGCACAGGCCCCAGCAAATCGCAAGACGGGCCCCAGCAACTTCAAGCGGGTCCCAGCAGCTTCCCAGCAAATGGTTCCTGACACATCCCCATCGCCCAGGATGGGCCCCAGCGACTTCGCGACAAGGGTCCCAGCGGCTTGCCAAATGGTCCCTGGCACCTCACCAGCATGCGCACAGGCCCCAGCGACCTCGAGCGGGTCCCAACGGCTCATCAAATGGTCCCTAGCTCCTACCCAGCACACACACAGGGCCTAGCAACCACGCCAACTGTGTCCCAGCAGCTCGCAAATGTTCACTGGCACATCCCTGACATCCCAGCGAGCGCACGGGCCCAGCAAATTTGCACCGGGTCCCAGTGGCTTCCCAAATGGTCTATGGCCCCTCCCAAGCGTGCACACGGGGACTAGCGACTTAGCCCAGGGTCCCAGCGGATCACCAAATAATCCCTGCCACCTCCCAGCGTGCGCCAGACGGGCCCAGCGACCACGCCGCTGGGTCCCAGCAGCTCGGCAAATGATACCTGGCACCTCCCCAGAGTACGCATGGGCCCCAGTGACCCCGCCGGGGTCCGAGTTGCTCGCCAACTGTCCCTGGCACTTCCCCAGCGCGCACGGGCCCAGCGACACCAAGCGGGTTCCCAGCAGCTCGCAAATGGTTCCTGACACTTCCCCAACGCACGGACGGGACCAGCGACCCCGCGCGGGGTCCCAGCGGCTTGCCAAATGGTCCCTGGCACCTCACCAGCATGCGCACAGGCCCCAGCGACCTCGAGCGGGTCCCAACGGCTCATCAAATGGTCCCTGGCTCCTACCCAGCACACGCACATCCCAGGCCTAGCAACCACGCCGCGGTGTCCCAGCAGCTTGCAAATGTTCACTGGCACTTCCCCAACGAGCGCACGTGCCCAGCGAATTCGCGTCGGGTCCCAGTGGCTTCCCAAATGGTCCCTGGCCCCTCCCAAGCGCAGTGCACGGGCCCAGCGACTGACAGCGGGTCACCAAATAATCCCTGCCACCGGTCCTTGCACCGCCCAGCGCTCGCGGCCCCAGCTCCACCAAAGAGTCCCAGCAGGCTCGCCAAATGGTCCCTGGCACATCCCCAGCACGCGACATCGGTCCCAACGACCCTGGCAAATGGTCCCAGCACATCCCCAAATGGTTCCACTGGGCAGACCCAGCGACTTCGGCCACAGGTCAAAGCGGGGTTGCCAAAAGACGGTCCCTGACACCTCACCAGCATGCGCACAGGCCCCAGCGACCTCGAGCGGGGTCCCAATGGCTAATCAAATGGTCCCTGTCTCCTACCCAGCACACGCACAGGGCCTAGCAACCACGCGCGGTGTCCCAGCGGCTCTCAAATGTTCACTGGCACATCCCCAGCGAGCGCACGGGCCCAGCGAATTCACGCCGGGTCCCAGTGGCTTCCCAAATGGTCTATGGCCCCTCCCAAGCGTGTGCACGGGGCACAGTGACTTCGCCCGGGGTCCCAGAGGATCGCCAAATAATACCTGCCACCTCCCCAGCGCGTGCACGTGGCCCAGCAACACCGCGCGGGATCCCAGCGACACACCAAATGGTCCCTGGCACCTCCCCAGTGCGCACACGAAACCCAGCGACATTGCGCGTTGTCCAAGCGGCTTGCCAAACTGTCCCTAGCACCTCACTAGCACGCGCAGGGGCCCCAGCGACATCGCGTAGTGTTCCGGCGGCTCGCAAATGGTCCCTGGCACCTCCCAGCACAAGCAGAGACCCCTGTTCGGGCCCAAATGGTCCTGACCCTCCCCAGCAATGCGGGGTCCATCCCAGCGGCCGCCAAATGGTCCCTGGCACCTCCCAGCAATCGTGCACAAGCCCCAGCGAGCTTCGCCAAATGGTGGCACCTCCCAGCGGCGCATGGGGCCCAGCGACAAACGATCCCCTGGCACCTCCCCAGCGCCCGCATGGGGCCCAGCGACAGCCCAGTGGCTCGCCAAACTGTCCCTGGCACTTCCCCAGCGCAGCCCACAGCGATTTCCACAAGGCCAAAGCGGCTTGCCAAATGGTCCATGGCACCTCCCAGTGTGCGCATCGGGCCCAGCGACCACGCGCGGGTCCCAGCGGCTTGGCCAAATGGTCCTTGAACCTCCCATGGCACCCGCCAGGGCCCCCAGCGACCACGCAGGGGTCCCAGCGGCTCTCCAAACTGTCCCTGGCACTTCCCCAGCGCGCGCACGGGCCACAGCGACTTCAAGCGGGGTCCCAGCAGCTCGCAAATGGTTCCTGACACATCCCCAATGCGCGGACGGGCCCCAGCGACTTCGCGCGGGGTCCCAGCGACTTGCCAAATGGTCCCTGGCACCTCACCAGCATGCGCACAGGCCCCAGCGACCTCGAGCGGGGTCCCAACGGCTCATCAAATGGTCCCTAGCTCCTACCTAGCACACGCACAGGGCCTAGCAACCACGCGCGGTGTCCCAGCAGCTCGCAAATGTTCACTGGCACATCCCCAGCGAGCGCACGGGCCCAGCAAATTTGCGCCGGGTCCCAGTGGCTTCCCAAATGGTCTATGGCCCCTCCCAAGCGTGCGCACGGGGCACTGCGACTTCGCCCAGGGTCCCAGCGGATCAAAGAATAATCCCTGCCACCTCCCCAGCGTGCGCACGGGGCCCAGCGACCACGCGCGGGGTCCCAGCAGCTCGGCAAATCGTCCCTGGCACCTCCCCAGAGTGCGCATGGGGCCCAGTGACCCCGCTCGGGGTCCGAGTTGCTCGCCAAACTGTCCCTGGCACTTCCCCAGCGCGCACACGGGCCACAGCGACTTCAAGCGGGGTCCCAGCAGCTCGCAAATGGTTCCTGACACATCCCCAACGCACGGACGGGCCCCAGCGACTTCGCTCGGGGTCCCAGCGGCTTGCCAAATGGTCCCTGGCACCACACCAGCATGCGCACAGGCCCCAGCGACCTCGAGCGGGGTCCCAACGGCTCATCAAATGGTCCCTGGCCCCTACCCAGCACACGCACCGGCCTAGCAACCACGCCGCTGTGTCCCAGCGGCTTGCAAATGTTCACTGGCACTTCCCCAGCGAGCGCACGTGCCCAGCGAATTCGCGTCGGGTCCCAGTGGCTTCCCAAATGGTCTATGGCCCCCTCCCAAGTGCACGGGCACAGCGACTTCATTGGGGTCTCAGCAGCGGATCACCAAATAATCCCTGCCACCTCCCCAGCACGCACACGGGGCCCAGCTCCACCCACGCCGGGCAAGAGCGGTTCGTGAAATGGTCCCTGGCACATCCCCAGCACGCCCAGTGAAACGGTCCCAACGACTCGCCAATGGTCCCTGGCACATCCCCAGCGCACGACGGGCCCCAGCCCTGACCCATGCCAGCGCTGGGTCAAAGCAGCTTGCCAAACGGTCCCTGACACCTCCCCAGCGATCGCAGAACCCAAGCGACCTCGCGCAGTGTCCCAGCAGCTCGCCAAATGGTCCCTGGCACATCCCCAGGGCCCTCACGGACACCAGCGACCAGGCTTGGAGTCCCAGCGGCTCGTCAAAAGGTCCCTGGCACCTCACCAGAACGCGCACGGACCCCAGCGACTTCGCGCGGGGTTCCAGCGGTTGCCAAATGGTCCCTGGCACTTCCCCAGCACACACACGGGCCACAGAGACCCTGCGCGGAGTCCAAGGGGCTCGCCAAATGGTCCCTGGCACATCCCCAGCGTGCGCACTGTGCCCAACGACCCCGCGCGGGGTTCCTGCGACACACCAAATGGTCCCTGGCACTTCTCCAGTGTGAACACGAACCCCAGCGACATTGTGCGTTGTCAAAGCGGTTTGCCAAACTGTCCCTGGCACCTCACCAGCAAGCGCAGGGGCCCCAGCGACATCGCGTAGTGTTCCGGCGGATCGCAAATGGTCCATGGCACCTCCCTACCACACACACGAGCCCCAGAGACCACACGCGGGATCCAAGCGGCTTGCCAAATGGTCCTTGGCACATCCCCAGCGATCGCACGGCCCCCAACAACTTCGCGCAGGGTCCCAGAGGCTCGCCAAATGGTCCCTGGTCCCTCCCCAGCGCAAGCACTGGGCCCCAGCGACTTCGTGTGGGGTTCCAGCGGCTCGCCAAACTGTCCCTGGCACTTCCCCAGCGCGCACATGGGGCCCAGCGACCACGCGCTGGTTAAGAGCGGCTCGCCAAATGGTTCCTGGCACCTACCCAGCACGCACACGGGCCCCAGCGACTTCGGGCGGGGTCCCAGGAGCTCGCCAAATGGTCCCTGGCACCTCCACAGTGCACGTACAGGGCCCAGCGACCCAGCGCAGGGTGCCAGTGTCTAGCCAAATGTTCCCTGGCACCTCCCCAGCATGCGCACGGGCCCCAGCGACTTCGTGTGCCGTTGCAGCGGCTCGCCAAACTGTCCCTGGCACTTCCCCAGCGCGCGCACGGGGCCCAGTGACCCGCGCGGGGTTCCAGAGGCTCGCCAAATGATCCCTGGCACATCCCCAGCACGCACACGGGCCAAAGCGACTTTGTGCGGGGTCAAAGCGGCTTGCCAAATGCTCCCTGGCACCTCCCCAGCACGCACACAGGGCCCAGCAACCCAGCGCTGGGTCCCAGCGGCTCACCAAATTGTCCCTGGCACCTCCCCAGCACGCACACGGGCACAAGCGACTTCGTGTGCGGTTCCAGCGGCTCGCCAATCTGTCCCTGGAACCTCCAATGCGATTGCACGAGCCCCAGCGACCTCGCGCATGGTCCCAGAGGGTTGCCAAATGGTCCCTGGAACATCCCCAGCACTCACACGGGCCCCAGCGGTATCGCGCGGGGAACCAACTGCTCACAAATGGTCCCTGACACCTCCCCAGCGCGCGCACGGGGCTCAGCGACCCCATGCTGGGTCTGAGCGGCTCGCCAAATTTTCCCTGGCAACTCCCCAGCACGCACTCGGACCCCAGCGACTTCGCATTGGGTTCCAGCTGTCCGCCAAACGGTCCCTAACACCACCCCAGCGATCGCACGACCCCAACGACCTCGCGCAGGGTCCCAGAGGCTCGCCAAATGTTCCCTGGCACCTCCCCAGCGCGTGCACGGGCCACAGCGACAGCGTGGGGTTCTAGCTGCCTGCCAAACTGTCCCTGACACCTCCCCAGCGATCGCACGAGCCCCAGCGACCTCGCGCAGGGTCCCAGAGTCTCGCCAAATGATCCCTGGCACATCCCCAGCACCCACACGGACGCCAGCGACATCGCGCAGTGTCCCAGCGGTTCGCCAAATGGTCCCTGGCACCTCCCCAGCGCGCACATGGGGCCCAGCTACCCCGCTCTGGGTCCGAGTGGCTCGCCAAATGGTCACTTGCTCCTCCCCAGCACGCACACGGGCCCCAGCGACTTTGTGTGCGGTTCAAGCAGCTCGCCAAACTGTCCCTGGCACTTCCCCATCGCACGCACAGGGCCCAGCGACCTTGCGCAGGGTCCCAGAGGCTCGACAAATGGTCCCTGGCACATCCCCAGCACGCACACGGGCCCCAGAGACTTCGCGAAGGGATCTAGAGGCCCGTCAAACGGTCCCTGACACCTCCCCAGCGATCGCACGAGCCCCAACGACCTCGCGCAGGGTCCCAGAGGCTCGCCAAATGGTCCCTGGCACTTCCCCAGCACGAGCACGGGCCCCAGCAACTTCGCGTGGAGTTCCAGCGGCCGACCAAACGGTCCCTGACACCTCCCCAGCGATCGCACAAGCCCCAACGACCTCGCTCTGGGTCCCAGAGGCTCATCAAATGGTCACTTGTCCCTCCGCAGCGCAAGCACTGGGCCCCAGCAAGGGGTCCCAACTGCTCGCAAATGGTCCCTGAAACCTCCCCATCGCTCGCACGGGGCCCAGCGATCCCGCTCTGGGTCCGAGTGGCTCGACAAATGGTCCCTGGATCCACCCCAGCACGCACACGTGCCCAAGCGACTTCGTGTGCGGTTCCAGCGGCTCGCCAAACTGTCCCTGGCACCTCCACAGCGATTGCACGAGCCCCAGCGACCTCGCGCATGGTCCCAGAGGCTCGCCAAATGGTCCCTGGCACCTCCCCAGCGCGTGCACGGGCCCCAGCGACAGCGTGGGGTTCTAGCTGCCTGCCAAACTGTCCCTGACACCTCCCCAGCGATCGCACGAGCCCCAGCGACCTCGCGCAGGGTCCCAGAGTCTCGCCAAATGATCCCTGGCACATCCCCAGCACCCACACGGACGCCAGCGACATCGCGCATTGTCCCAGCGGTTCGCCAAATGGTCCCTGGCACCTCCCCAGCGCGCACATGGGGCCCAGCTACCCCGCTCTGGGTCCGAGTGGCTCGCCAAATGGTCACTTGCTCCTCCCCAGCACGCACACGGGCCCCAGCGACTTTGTGTGCGGTTCCAGCAGCTCGCCAAAGTGTCCCTGGCACTTCCCCATCGCATACGCTGGGGCCCAGCGACCCCCATGCGCAGGGTCCCAGAGGCTCGACAAATGGTCCCTGGCACATCCCCAGCACGCACACGGGCCCCAGAGACTTCGCGGGGGATCTAGCGGCCCGCCAAACGGTCCCTGACACCTCCCCAGCGATCGCACGAGCCCCAACGACCTCGCGCAGGGTCCCAGAGGCTCGCCAAATGGTCCCTGGCACTTCCCCAGCACGCACACGGGCCCCAGAGACTTCGCGAAGGGATATAGAGGCCCGTCAAACGGTTCCTGACACCTCCCCAGCGATCGCACGAGCCCCAACGACCTCGCGCAGGGTCCCAGAGGCTCGCCAAATGGTCCCTGGCACTTCCCCAGCACGAGCACGGGCCCCAGCAACTTCGCGTGGAGTTCCAGCGGCCGACCAAACGGTCCCTGACACCTCCCCAGCGATCGCACAAGCCCCAACGACCTCGCTCAGGGTCCCAGAGGCTCATCAAATGGTCACTTGTCCCTCCCCAGCGCAAGCACTGGGCCCCAGCAAGGGGTCCCAACTGCTCGCAAATGGTCCCTGAAACCTCCCCATCGCTCGCACGGGGCCCAGCGATCCCGCTCTGGGTCCGAGTGGCTCGCCAAATGGTCCCTGGATCCACCCCAGCACGCACAAGTGCCCAAGTGACTTCGTGCGGTTCCAGCGGCTCGCCAAACTGTCCCTGGCACCTCCACAGCGATTGCACGAGCCCCAGCGACCTCGCGCATGGTCCCAGAGGGTCGCCAAATGGTCCTCGCACCTCCCCAGCAGGCACACGGCCCCAGCGACTTCGTGTGGGGTTCCAGCGGCTCACCAAACTGTCCCTGGCACTTCCCCAGCGTGCACATGGGGGTCCAGCGACCCAGCTGGGTGCCAGCGTCTCGCCAAATGGTCCCTGGCACCTCCCAGCACGCCAACACGACCCCAGCAAATTCGCGTGGGGTTCCACCGCCCGCCAAACGGTCCCTGACACCTCCCCAGCGATCGCACGAGCCCCAACGACCTCGGCGCGGGGTCCCAGAGGCTCACCAAATGGTCCCTGGCACATCCCCAGCGCGGCACGCACGGGCCCCAGCGACTTAGAGCTGGGTCCCAGTGGCTCGCAAATGGTCCCTGACATCCCCAGTGCGCACAGGCCCCAGCAAAGCCAGCGGGTAGTCCGATTGGCTGGCCAGATTGTAACTGGCACATCCCCAGCACAAACACGTGGCCCCAGCGAATTTGGCTGAGGGTACCGGCAGCTTCCCAAATGGTCCCTGGCCCCTCCCCAGCACGCCACGGGTCCCAGGGACTTCATGCGGGTCCCAGCGGCTCGCCAAATGATCCCTGGCAACTCCCAGCGCGCACAGGCCCAGCGACCCCAAGCCGGGGTCCCAGCGGCTCGCCAAGATCCCTAGCACCTCCCCAGCGCGTGCAATGGAGCCCCAGCCACCCCGAGCAGGGTCCGGCTCAGCCAAATGGTCCCTGGCTCCTCCCAGCACGCACACGGGCCCCAGCGACCCCGGCGGTGAGCTTCCAGCGGCTCGCCAAACTGTCCCTGACACCTCCCAAGCGATTGTACGAGCCCGAAAGAACTGGCTGGGTCCCAGAGGCTCGCAAAGGTCCCTGACACCTCCCAGAGCGCTGCACATGGGGCACAGCGACTTCGTGGGGTTTCAGCGGCTCGCCAAAGTGTCCCTGGCACTTTCCCAGCGCGCACATGGGGCCCAGCGACATTGCGCGGGGTCAAAGCGGCTTGCCAAATGGTCCCTGGCACCTCCCCAGTGCGCGCACAGGGCCCAGCGACCCAGGGCGGGGTGCCAGCGGCTCGCCAAATGGTCCCTGGCAACTCCCTCAGCAAGCACACGGTCCCCAGCGACTTCGCCTGGGGATCCAGCCAAGCGCCAAACTGTCCCTGGCACTTCCCAGAGCTCGCCGCGGGGGCCCAGCGACCCCCCAGTGGGGTCCGAGCGGCCGCCAAATGGTCCCTAGCACCTCCCCAGCACGCACACGGGCCCCAGCGACTTCGCGCGGTGTCCCAGCGGCACACCGAATGGTCCCTGGCCCCTCCCCAGCGCACGCACGGGGCCCAGCGACCACACGGGTGCCAGCAGGCTCGCCAAATGATCCCTGGCACATCCCCAGCACGCACACGGGCCCCAGCTCCATCACGCGGGGCAAGAGCGGTTCATGAAATGGTCCCTGGCACATCCCCAGCACGCGCACGGGTCCCAACGACTCGCAAATGGTCCCTGGCACATCCCCAGCGCACGCACGGGCTCCAGCGACCATAAGACGGGTCAAAGAGGCTCGCCAAACTGTCCCTGGCACTTCCCCAGCACACACAGGGCCCAGCGACACCGCGCGGGGTGCCAGCGGCTCTTCAAATGGTCCCTGGCACCTCACCAGCACGCGCACAGGCCCCAGCGACCTCGTGCGGGATCCAAGCGGATCACAAAATGGTCCCTGGCTACTACCCAGCGCACGCACAGGGCCTAGCAACCACGCGCAGGGTCCCAGCAGCTCACAAATGGTCTCTGGCACATACCCAGTGTGCGCACGGGCCCAGCAACTTCGCGGGGTCCCAGCGGCTTACCAAATGGTCCATGGCCCCTCCAAAAGCACGTGCACGGGCCCAGCGACCTCACACGGGTTCCCAGCGGCTCACCAAATGATACCTGGCACATCCCCAGCACGCACAGGGCCCAGCGACACGGAGCGGGTCCCAGTGGCTCGCCAAATGGTCCCTGGCACCTCCCCAGCGCATGCACGGGGCCCAGCTACCCCAGGACCCCAGAGGCTTGCCAAATGGTCCCTGGGGTCCCAAGCACGCAGCGCGCAAATGGTCCCTGGCACCATCCCCAAAACGCACTCTGACACCTCCCCAGCGATCGCACGAGCCCAACGGTCACGCAAGAGGGTCCCAGAGGCAAAATGGTCCCTGGCACATCCCAGCACCCAGCACACACACAGGGCCCAACTGCTCACAAATGGTCCCTGGCACATCTCCAATGCACGGGCCCAGGGCCAGCTGCCTCTTTGCAAATGGTCCCTGGCACCTCCACCAGGGGCCCAGTGACCCCGCACAGGATACCCCATCCCCACACGCACACAGCTCCCAGGATCCAAGGGTCCCATCACAAATGGTCCCTGGCACCTCCCAGCCCAGCGCCCCAGCTCACAGGGCCGGTTCAGAAACCACGCACATCCCCAGCAGGGTCCCAGCAGCTCACAAATGGTCCCTGGCACATCCCCAGCGCACACGGGCCCCAGCAACTTCCTGGGTCCCAGCGGCCTTACCAAATGGTCCATGGCCCCCCCAGCACGCAAAAGCACGTGCACGGGCCCAGCCTGACCACACGGGTCCCAGCGGCCCAGCGGCACCAAATGGACCCTGGCACATCCCCAGCACGCACACGGGTCCCAGCGACCAGGCGGGTCCCAGCAGCTCGCCAAATGATCCCTGGCACCTCCCCAGCAGCGCCCAGCGACACGGGGGTCCCAGCCCTGGCACCTCCCCAGCACGGGGTCCCAGCGACATCGCGCCCAACGCCAAATGGTCCCTGGCATATCCCCAGCACGCCGCACTGGCCCCAGCGACTTCACGCACGGGGGTTCCAGCGGCTCGCCAAACTGTCCCTGACACCTCCCCAGGGCCCAGCATCGCCCAGTGGCTCGACCTCCCCAGCCCCAACCAGCCACGCCGCAGGGTCCCAGAGGCTTGGTCCAAATGGTCCCTGGCACATCCCCAGCAACGCACGGGCCCCAGCGACCCCGCCAAACGGTCTCTGACACCTCCCAGCGTGTCCCAACTGCTCCCAGAGGCAAATGGTCCCTGGCACATCCCCCAATGCCTGGGTCCCCAGCGATCCCTGCTGCCCAATGCCAGCTGGCTTGCCAAATAGTCCCTGACACCTCCCCAGCATGCATCGGGGCCCAGTGACCCCGCACGTGTTGCCAGCGGCTCGCCAAAAGATACCTGTCACATCCCCAGCACGCACACAGCTCCCAGAGACCCCGATGCAGGGTCCCAGAGGCTCAAATGGTCCCTGGCACCTCCCCAGCACGCACACCGGCCCCAGCTCCACCACGCTGGGCAAGAGCGGTTCATGAAATGGTCCCTGGCACATCCCCAGCACGCGCACGGGTCCCAACAACTCGCAAATGGTCCCTGGCACATCCCCAGCGCACGCACGGGCCCCAGCGACTTCGCGCTGGGTCAGCGGCTTGCCAAACGGTCCCTGACACCTCCCCAGCGATCGCAGAACCCAAGCGACCTCGCGCAGTGTCCCAGCGGCTCGCCAAATGGTTCCCTGACACATCCCCAGCACGCACAGGCCCCCAGCAACCCCTCGCAGGGTCCCAGCGGCTTGCCAAATGGACCCTGGCACCTCCCCAGCACACACACGGGTCCCAGAGACCAGGCGTGGAGTCTCAGCAGCTCGCCAAATGATACCTGGCACATCCCCAGCACGCACACGGGGCCCAGCGACCCCAAGACGGGTCGGAACAGCTCGCCAAATGTTCCCTGGCACCTCCCCAGCACGCACACGGACCCCAGCGACATCGCGCGGGGTCCCAACGACTCACCAAATGGTCCCTGGCACATCCCCAGCACGCACGCGGGCTCCAGCGACCCAGTGACGGGGTCAAAGAGGCTCGCCAAACTGTCCCTGGCACTTCCCCAGCACACACACAGGGCCCAGCGACACCGCGCGGGGTGCCAGCGGCTCTTCAAATGGTCCCTGGCACCTCACCAGCACGCGCACAGGCCCCAGCGACCTCGTGCGGGATCCAAGCGGATCACAAAATGGTCCCTGGCTACTACCCAGCGCACGCACAGGGCCTAGCAACCACGCGCAGGGTCCCAGCAGCTCACAAATGGTCTCTGGCACATACCCAGTGTGCGCACGGGCCCAGCAACTTCGCGCCGGGTCCCAGCGGCTTACCAAATGGTCCATGGCCCCTCCAAAAGCACGTGCACGGGGCCCAGCGACCTCGCACGGGTTCCCAGCGGCTCACCAAATGATACCTGGCACATCCCCAGCACGCACAGGGCCCAGCGACACGGAGCGGGGTCCCAGTGGCTCGCCAAATGATCCCTGGCACCTCCCCAGCGCATGCACGGGGCCCAGCTACCCCGCGCGGGGTCCCAGAGGCTTGCCAAATGGTCCCTGGCATATCCCCAGCACGCGCACTGGCCCCAGCAACTTCACGTGGGGTTCCAGCGGCCCGCCAAACGGTCTCTGACACCTCCCCAGCGATCGCACGAGCCCCAACGACCACGCGCAGGGTCCCAGAGGCTTGCCAAATGGTCCCTGGCACATCCCCAGCACGCAGACGGGCCCCAGCGACAACGCGCGGTGTCCCAACTGCTCACAAATGGTCCCTGGCACATCCCCAATGCACGCAAGGGCCCAGCGACCCGCTGGCCAAGGCCCCAGCGGCTTGCCAAATAGTCCCTGACACCTCCCCAGAGCGCGCACGGGGCCCAGTGACCCCGCACGTGTTGCCAGCGGCTCGTCAAAAGATACCTGTCACATCCCCAGCACGCACACAGCTCCCAGAGACCTCATGCAGGGTCCCAGA
Organism: Huso huso; assembly: GCA_036884735.1. Lineage (NCBI taxonomy): Eukaryota > Metazoa > Chordata > Actinopteri > Acipenseriformes > Acipenseridae > Huso > Huso huso. The sequence continues at coordinate 7,019,295 of CM072711.1, read as the reverse complement.
GGCTCGCCAAATGGTCCCTGGCACCTCCCCAGCACGCACACGGGCCCCAGCTCCACCACGCGGGGCAAGAGCGGTTCATGAAATGGTCCCTGGCACATCCCCAGCACGCGCACGGGTCCCAGCGACACGCAAATGGTCCCTGGCACATCCCCAGCGCACGCACGGGCCCCAGCGACTTCGCGCTGGGTCAAAGCGGCTTGCCAAACGGTCCCTGACACCTCCCCAGCGATCGCAGAACCCAAGCGACCTCGCGCAGTGTCCCAGCGGCTCGCCAAATGGTTCCTGACACATCCCAGCACGCCACAGGCCCCAGCAACTTCGCAAGGGTCCCAGCGGCTTGCCAAATGGACCCTGGCACCTCCCCAGCACACACACGGGTCCCAGAGACCAGGCGTGGAGTCTCAGCAGCTCGCCAAATGATACCTGGCACATCCCCAGCACGCACACGGGGCCCAGCGACCCCGCACGGGGTCGGAACAGCTCGCCAAATGTTCCCTGGCACCTCCCCAGCACGCACACGGGCCCCAGCGACATCGCGTGGGGTCCCAACGACTCGCAAATGGTCCCTGGCACATCCCCAGCGCACGCACGGCTCCAGCGACTTCAAGACGGGGGTCAAAGAGGCTCGCCAAACTGTCCCTGGCACTTCCCCAGCACACACACAGGGCGACACCGATCTGCTGGGGTGCCAGCGGCTCTTCAAATGGTCCCTGGCACCTCACCAGCACGCGCACAGGCCCCAGCGACCTCGTGCGGGATCCAAGCGGATCACAAAATGGTCCCTGGCTACTACCCAGCGCACGCACAGGGCCTAGCAACCACGCGCAGGGTCCCAGCAGCTCACAAATGGTCTCTGGCACATACCCAGTGTGCGCACGGGCCCAGCAACTTCGCGCCGGGTCCCAGCGGCTTACCAAATGGTCCATGGCCCCTCCAAAAGCACGTGCACGGGGCCCAGCGACCTCACACGGGTTCCCAGCGGCTCACCAAATGATACCTGGCACATCCCCAGCACGCACAGGGCCCAGCGACACGGAGCGGGGTCCCAGTGGCTCGCCAAATGATCCCTGGCACCTCCCCAGCGCATGCACGGGGCCCAGCTACCCCGCGCGGGGTCCCAGAGGCTTGCCAAATGGTCCCTGGCATATCCCCAGCACGCGCACTGGCCCCAGCAACTTCACGTGGGTTCCAGCAGCCCGCCAAACGGTCTCCTGACACCTCCCCAGCGATCGCACGAGCCCCAACGACCACGCGCAGGGTCCCAGAGGCTTGCCAAATGGTCCCTGGCACATCCCCAGCACGAAGACGGGCCCCAGCGACAAAGCGCGGTGTCCCAACTGCTCACAAATGGTCCCTGGCACATCCCCAATGCACGCAGTGGGCCCAGCGACCCCGCGCGGGGTCCGAGCGGCTCGCCAAATGGTCCCTAGCACCTCCCCAGCACGCACACGGGCCCCAGCGACTTCGCGCGGTGTCCCAGCGGCACACCGAATGGTCCCTGGCCCCTCCCCAGCGCACGCACGGGGCCCAGCGACCAAGCACGGGGTGCCAGCGGCTCGCCAAATGATCCCTGGCACATCCCCAGCACGCACACGGGCCCCAGCTCCACCACGCGGGGCAAGAGCGGTTCATGAAATGGTCCCTGGCACATCCCCAGCACGCGCACGGGTCCCAACGACTCGCAAATGGTCCCTGGCACATCCCCAGCGCACGCACGGGCCCCAGCGACTTCGCGCTGGGTCAAAGCGGCTTGCCAAACGGTCCCTGACACCTCCCCAGCGATCGCAGAACCCAAGCGACCTCGCGCAGTGTCCCAGCGGCTCGCCAAATGGTTCCTGACACATCCCCAGCACGCGTACAGGCCCCAGCAACTTCGCGCAGGGTCCCAGCGGCTTGCCAAATGGACCCTGGCACCTCCCCAGCACACACACGGGTCCCAGAGACCAGGCGTGGAGTCTCAGCAGCTCGCCAAATGATACCTGGCACATCCCCAGCACGCACACGGGGCCCAGCGACCCCGCACGGGGTCGGAACAGCTCGCCAAATGTTCCCTGGCACCTCCCCAGCACGCACACGGACCCCAGCGACATCGCGTGGGGTCCCAACGACTCGCAAATGGTCCCTGGCACATCCCCAGCGCACGCACGGGCTCCAGCGACTTCGCACCGGGTCAAAGAGGCTCGCCAAACTGTCCCTGGCACTTCCCCAGCACACACAGAGGGCCCAGCGACACCGCGCGGGGTGCCAGCGGCTCTTCAAATGGTCCCTGGCACCTCACCAGCACGCCGCACAGGCCCCAGCGACCGTCAGGGATCCAAGCGGATCACAAATGGTCCCTGGCTACTACCCAGCGCACGCACAGGGCCTAGCAACCACGCGCAGGGTCCCAGCAGCTCACAAATGGTCTCTGGCACATACCCAGTGTGCGCACGGGCCCCAGCAACCGCCGGGTCCCAGCGGCTTACCAAATGGTCCATGGCCCTCCCAAAAGCACGTGCACGGGCCCAGCGACCTCACACGGGTTCCCAGCGGCTCACCAAATGATACCTGGCACATCCCCAGCACGCACAGGGCCCAGCGACACGGAGCGGGGTCCCAGTGGCTCGCCAAATGATCCCTGGCACCTCCCCAGCGCATGCACGGGGCCCAGCTACCCCGCGCGGGGTCCCAGAGGCTTGCCAAATGGTCCCTGGCATATCCCCAGCACGCGCACTGGCCCCAGCAACATCACGGGGGTTCCAGCGGCCCGCCAAACGGTCCCTGACACCTCCCCAGCGATCGCACGAGCCCCAACGACCACGCCGCAGGGGTCCCAGAGGCTTGCCAAATGGTCCCTGGCACATCCCCAGCACGCAGACGGGCCCCAGCGACAACGCGCGGTGTCCCAACTGCTCACAAATGGTCCCTGGCACATCCCCAATGCACGCAAGGGCCCAGCGACTTCGCGCTGCGTCACAGCGGCTTGCCAAATAGTCCCTGACACCTCCCCAGAGCGCGCCGCGGGCCCAGTGACCCCATCACGCGTGTTGCCAGCGGCTCGTCAAAAGATACCTGTCACATCCCCAGCACGCACACAGCTCCCAGAGACCTCATGCAGGGTCCCAGAGGCTCGCCAAATGGTCCCTGGCACCTCCCCAGCGCACGCACGGGTCCCAGCGACTTCGCACGGGGTCAAAGCGGCTCGCAAAATGGTCCCTGGAACCTCCCCAGCGCGCATGGGGCCCAGCAACCCCAAGCGGGGTCCCAGCGGCTCATCAAATGGTCCCTGGCATATCCCCAGCACACACACGGGCCCCAGCAGCTTCGCGTGGGGTTTCAGCGGCCCGCCAAACGGTCTCTGACACCTCCCCAGCGATCGCACGTGCCCCAACGACCACGCGCAGAGTCCCAGAGGCTTGCCAAATGGTCCCTGGCACATCCCCAGCGCACGCACGGGCCCCAGCGACTTCGCGGGGTCAAAGAGGCTTACGAAACGGTCCCTGACACCTCCCCAGCGATCGCAGAGCCCAAGCGACCTCGCGCAGTGTCCCAGCGGCTCATCAAATGGTCCCTGGCACCTCCCCAGCGTGCGCACAGGGCCCAGGGACCCCGAGCGGGGTCCCAGCGGATCATCAAATGGTCCCTGGCACCTCACCAGCACGTGCACGGGCCCCAGCGACCCCGTACGGAGTCCCAGCGGCTCCTACCCAGCGCACGCACAGGGCCTAGCAACCACGCGCTTGGTCCCAGCAGCTCGCAAATGGTCCCTGGCACATCCCCAGCGAGCGCACAGGCCCAGCGACAGCGTGGGGTTCTAGCTGCCTGCCAAACTGTCCCTGACACCTCCCCAGCGATCGCACGAGCCCCAGCGACCTCGCGCAGGGTCCCAGAGTCTCGCCAAATGATCCCTGGCACATCCCCAGCACCCACACGGACGCCAGCGACATCGCGCAGTGTCCCAGCGGTTCGCCAAATGGTCCCTGGCACCTCCCCAGCGCGCAAATGGGGCCCAGCTACCCCGCTCTGGGTCCGAGTGGCTCGCCAAATGGTCACTTGCTCCTCCCCAGCACGCACACGGGCCCCAGCGACTTCGTGTGCGGTTCCAGCAGCTCGCCAAACTGTCCCTGGCACTTCCCCCATCGCACGCACAGGGCCCAGCGACCTTGCGCAGGGTCCCAGAGGCTCGACAAATGGTCCCTGGCACATCCCCAGCACGCACACGGGCCCCAGAGACTTCGCGAAGGGTTCTAGAGGCCCGTCCAACGGTCCCTGACACCTCCCCAGCGATCGCACGAGCCCCAACGATCTCGCGCAGGGTCCCAGAGGCTCGCCAAATGGTCCCTGGCACTTCCCCAGCACGAGCACGGGCCCCAGCAACTTCGCGTGGAGTTCCAGCGGCCGACCAAACGGTCCCTGACACCTCCCCAGCGATCGCACAAGCCCCAACGACCTCGCTCAGGGTCCCAGAGGCTCATCAAATGGTCACTTGTCCCTCCCCAGCGCAAGCACTGGGCCCCAGCAAGGGGTCCCAACTGCTCGCAAATGGTCCCTGAAACCTCCCCATCGCTCGCACGGGGCCCAGCGATCCCGCTCTGGGTCCGAGTGGCTCGCCAAATGGTCCCTGGATCCACCCCAGCACGCACACGTGCCCAAGCGACTTCGTGTGCGGTTCCAGCGGCTCGCCAAACTGTCCCTGGCACCTCCACAGCGATTGCACGAGCCCCAGCGACCTCGCGCATGGTCCCAGAGGGTCGCCAAATGGTCCTCGCACCTCCCCAGCAGGCACACGGGCCCCAGCGACTTCGTGTGGGGTTCCAGCGGCTCACCAAACTGTCCCTGGCACTTCCCCAGCGTGCACATGGGGTCCAGCGACCCAGCGCGGGGTGCCAGCGTCTTGCCAAATGGTCCCTGGCACCTCCCCAGCACGCGCACGGACCCCAGCAAATTCGCGTGGGGTTCTACCGGCCCGCCAAACGGTCCCTGACACCTCCCCAGCGATCGCACGAGCCCCAACGACCTCGCGCAGGGTCCCAGAGGCTCACCAAATGGTCCCTGGCACATCCCCAGCGCACGCACGGGCCCCAGCGACTTAGAGCTGGGTCCCAGTGGCTAGCAAATGGTCCCTGACACATCCCCAGTGCGTGCACAGGCCCCAGCAAAGCCCGCGCGTAGTCCGATTGGCTGGCCAGATTGTAACTGGCACATCCCCAGCACAAACACGTGCCCCAGCGAATTTGCGCAGGGTACCGGCAGCTTCCCAAATGGTCCCTGGCCCCTCCCCTGCGCGCGCCCGGGTCCCAGGGACTTCATGCGGGGTCCCAGCGGCTCGCCAAATGATCCCTGGCAACTCCCCAGCGCGTGCACGAGGCCCAGCGACCCCGCACGGGGTCCCAGCGGCTCGCCAAGATCCCTAGCACCTCCCCAGCGTGCAAATGGAGCCTAGCCACCCCGAGCAGGGTCCGAGTGGCTAGCCAAATGGTCCCTGGCTCCTCCCCAGCACGCACACGGGCCCCAGCGACTTCGTGTGAGCTTCCAGCAGCTCGCCAAACTGTCCCTGACACCTCCCAAGCGATTGTACGAGCCCGAAAGAACTCGCGCGGGGTCCCAGAGGCTCGCAAATGGTCCCTGACACCTCCCCAGAGCGCGCATGGGGCACAGCGACCCCGTGCGGGGTACGAGCAGATTTTCCAAATGGTCCCTGGCACCTCCCCAGCACGCACATGGGCCCCAGCGACTTCGTGTGGGGTTTCAGCGGCTCGCCAAAGTGTCCCTGGCACTTTCCCAGTGCGCACATGGGGCCCAGCGACACTGGGGCCCAGGGTCCCAAAGCGGCTTGCCAAATGGTCCCTGGCACCTCCCCAGTGCGCGCACAGGGCCCAGCGACCCAGGGCGGGGTGCCAGCGGCTCGCCAAATGGTCCCTCGCAACTCCCCAGCAAGCACACGGTCCCCAGCGACTTCGTCTGGGGATCCAGCGGCTCGCCAAACTGTCCCTGGCACTTCCCCAGCGCGCACATGGGGCCCAGCGACCCCGCGCGGGGTCCGAGCGGCTCGCCAAATGGTCCCTGGCACCTCCCCAGCACGCACACGGGCCCCAGCGACTTTCACCGCAGTGTCCCAGCGCACACGCGAATGGTCCCTGGCCCTCCCCAGCGCACGCACGGGCCCCAGCGACCAAGCACGGGTGCCAGCGCGGCGCCAAATGATCCCTGGCACATCCCCAGCACGCACACGGGCCCCAGCTCCACCACCCAAGGGTCAAGATGGTTCATGAAATGGTCCCTGGCACATCCCCAGCACGCACATGGAGCCCAGCAACATCGGGTCCCAACGATCAAAATGGTCCCTGGCACATCCCCCAGCACGCACGAGACGGGCCCCAGCGACTTCGGGCTGGGTCAAAGCGGCTTGCCAAACGGTCCCTGACACCTCCCCAGCGATCGCAGAACCCAAGCGACCTCGCTGAGAGTGTCCCAGCAGGCTCGCCAAATGGTTCCTGACACATCCCCAGCACGCGACAGGCCCCAGCAACCTTGCGCAGGGTCCCAGCGGCTTGCCAAATGGTCCCTGGCACCTCCCCAGCACACACACGGGTCCCAGAGACCAGGCGTGGGTCCCAGAGGCTCGCCAAATGATACCTGGCACATCCCCAGCACGCACACGGGCCCAGCGACCCAATTTAGGGGGTCCCAACAGCTCATCAAATGGTCCCTGGCACCTCCCCAGCAACGCACACGGACCCCAGCGACATCGCGCAGGGTCCCAACGGCCACCAAATGGTCCCTGGCACATCCCCAGCGCGCGCACGGGCCCAGCGACTTCGCGCGGGGTCCCAGCAGCTCGCCAAATGGTCCCTGGCACATCCCCAGCACGCATGCACGGGCCCCAGCGACCCCGCGGGGTCCGAGCGGCTCGCCAAATGGTCCCTGGCACCTCAACAGCACGCACACGAGTCCCAGCGACATCGCGCGTGGTCCCAACGGCCCGCAAATGCTCCCTGGCACATCCCCACCGTACGCACGGGCCCCAGCGACTTCGCACGAGGTCAAAGCGGCTTGCCAAATGGTCCCTGTCACCTCCCCAGCACGCGCACGGGGCCCAGCGATCCCGCTCGGGGTCCCAGCAGCTTGCCAAATGGTCCCTGCAACCTCCCCTGCGCAGCATCGCAAATGGTCCCTGGCCCCAGCGACCCAGCAGGGTCCCAGAGGCTCTCCAGATTGTCCCTGGCCCTCCCAGCACGCACACTTGGACCAGCGACCCACGCGGGGTCCCAGCGGCTCGCCAAATGATTCCTGGCACCTCCCCAGCACGCCACACGGGCCCCAGCGACTCGTGCGGGGTCCCAGCGGCCCGCCAAACGGTCCATGACACCTCCCCAGCGATCGCACGGGCCCCAGCGACCTCCCGCAGGGGTCCCACAGGCTCGCCAAATGGTCCCTGGAACATCCTCAGCACGCACACGGGCCCCAGCAACATCGCGCATGGTCCCACCGCAGGGGATTAAAGAGGCTTGCCAAATGGTCCCTGGCACCTCCCCAGCATGCACACGGGCCCCAGCGACTTCGCAGGGGTTCCAGTGGCTGCCAAATGGTCCCTGGCACTTCCCCAGCACGCACATTATTATTATTATTATTATTATTATTATTTATTTCTTAGCAGACGCCCTTATCCAGGGCGACTTACAATCAGCAAATACAAATACATTCAAGTGTTACAATACAAGTAGCCCCAAGAGCAAGAAATACAATAATTGTAAATGGTCCCTGGCACCTCCCCAGCACGCACACTGGCCCCAGCGACTTCGTGTGCGGTTCTAGCGGCTCGCCAAACTGTCCCTGCCACCTTCCCAGCACGTGCACGGGGCCCAGCAACACCACGCGGGTAACAGCGGCTCGCCAAATGGTCCCTGGCCCTCCCCAGCGCGCAAAGACGGGGGCCAGCGACCCAACGGGGTCCCAGCTGCTCGCCAAATGATCCCTGGCACCTCCCCAGCACGCCGCGAGGTGACCAGCGACCCCACTCTGGGTCCCAGAGGGTCACCAAATGGTCCCTGGCACCTCCCAGCACACGCACACGGCCCCAGCGACTTCGCAGGGGTCCCAGAGGCTCCCCAAACGGTCCCTGACACCTCCACAGCGATCACATCGGGCCCAGCGACCTCGCGCGGGTCCCAATCGATTGCCAAATGATCCCTGGCACCTCCCCAGCGTACGCACGGGGCCCAGCGACCACGCGCGGGGTCCCAGCAGCTTGCCAAAAGGTCCTTGGCACCTCCCCAGCGCATGCATGGGGCCCAGCGACCAAGCTCGGGGTCCGAGTGGCTCGCCAAATGGTCCCTGGCTCCTCCCTAGCACGCACACTGGCCCCAGCGACTTCGTGTGCGGTTCTAGCGGCTCGCCAAACTGTCCCTGCCACCTCCCCAGCACGTGCACGGGGCCCAGCAACACCGCGCGGGGTAACAGCGGCTCGTCAAATGGTCCCTGGCCCCTCCCCAGCGCGCACACTGGGACCAGCGACCCAGCGCGGGGTAACAGCGGCTCGCCAAATGATCCCTGGCACCTCCCCAGCGAGCGCACGGGGCCGAGCGACCCCACGAGGGGTCCCAGCAGCTCGCAAATAGTCCCTGGCACATCCACAGCGCGCGCACGAGCCCCTGCGACTTTGTGCGGGGTCCCACTGGCTCGCAAATGGTCCCTGACACCTCCACAGCAATTGCACAGGCCCCAGCGACTTCATCAGGGTCCCAGCGGCTTGCCAAATGGTCCCTGGCACCTCCCCAGCATGCACAGGGCCCCAGCGACTTCACGCCATTCCCAGCAGCTCGCAAATGTTCCCTGGCACCTTCCCAGCACGCACGCGGGCCCCAGAGACCCCACGCGGGCTCCCAGCGGCTCGCCGAATTGTCCCTGGCACCTCCCCTGCATGGGCATGGGCCACAGCGACACGTGGCATGGGCCACGCGGGGTCCCAGCGTCACACCAAATAGTCCCTGGCACCTCCCCAGTGCGCGCACGGGCCCCAGCGACTTTGCGCGGGTTCCCAGCGGCTTGCTAAATGGTCCCTGGCACCTCCCCAGCGCACGCACAGGGCCCAGGGACCCCGAGCGGGGTCCCAGCGGCTCATCAAATGGTCCCTGGCACCTCCCCAGCGTGCGCACAGGGCCCAGGGACCCCGAGCGGGGTCCCAGCGGATCATCAAATGGTCCCTGGCACCTCCCCAGCACGTGCACGGCCCAGCCCCCAGCGACCCAGCTGGGAGTCCCAGCGGCTCCCTACCCAGCGCACGCACAGGGCCCCCAGCAACCACGCGCTTGGTCCCAGCAGCTCGCAAATGGTCCCTGGCACATCCCCAGCGAGCGCACAGGCCCAGCGACTTCGCACCGGTTCCCAGCGGCTTACCAAATACTCACTGGCCCCTCCCCTGCGTGCGCACAGGGCTAAGGGACCACGCGCGGGGTGCCAGCGTCTCGCCAAATGATACCTGACACCTCCCCAGCGAACGCACAACCCCCAACGACCTCGCGCAGGGTCCCAGAGGCTCGCCAAATGGTCCCTGGTCCCTCCCCAGCGCAAGCACTGGGCCCCAGCGACGTCGCGCAGGGTCCCAACGGCTCGCAAATGGTCCCTGGCACCTCCCCAGTACGCGCACGGGGGACAGCGACCCCGTGCGGGGTCCGAGTGGCTCGCCAAATGGTCCCTTGCTCCTCCCCAGCACGCGCACGGACCCCAGCGAATTCGCGTGGGGTTCTACCGGCTCGCCAAACGGTCCCTGACACCTCCCCAGCGATCGCAGAGCCCAAGCGACCTCGCGCAGGGTCCCAGAGGCTCACCAAATGGTCCCTGGTCCCTCCCCAGCGCAAGCACTGGGCCCCAGCTACATCGCGCGGGGTCCGAGGGGCTCGCCAAATGATACCTGGCACATCCCCAGCACGCACAATGGCCCCAGCGACTTCGCGTGGGGTTCCAGCAGCCCGCCAAACGGTCCCTGGCACATCCCCAGTGCACGCACGGGCACCAGCGACTTCGCGCGGGGTCAAAGCAGCTCGCGAAATGGTCTCTGGCACATCCCCAGCACGCGCATGGGGCCAAGCGACCACCCGCGGGGTCCGGCAGCCCCCGCCAGATGTTCCCTGGCACCTCAACAGCACGCACACGAGTCCCAGCGACATCGCTGTTGGTCCCAACGGCCCGCAAATGCTCCCTGGCACATCCCCACCGTACGCACGGGCCCCAGCGACTTCGCACGAGGTCAAAGCGGCTTGCCAAATGGTCCCTGTCACCTCCCCAGCACGCGCACGGGGCCCAGCGATCCCGCTCGGGGTCCCAGCAGCTTGCCAAATGGTCCCTGCAACCTCCCCTGCGCGCGCATGGGGCCCAGCGACCCCGCGCGGCGTCCGGGCGTCTCTCCAGATTGTCCCTGGCCCCTCTCCAGCGCGCGGACTTGGACCAGCGACCCAGCGCGGGGTGCCAGCGACTCGCCAAATGATTCCTGGCACCTCCCCAGCACGCGCACGGGCCCCAGCATTCGTGTGGGGTTCCAGCGGCCCGCCAAACGGTCCATGACACCTCCCCAGCGATCGCACGAGCCCCAGCGACCTCGCGCAGGGTGCCACAGGCTCGCCAAATGGTCCCTGGAACATCCTCAGCACGCACACGGGCCCCAGCAACATCGCGCATGGTCCCACTTGGTGCGGGATTAAAGAGGCTTGCCAAATGGTCCCTGGCACCTCCCCAGCATGCACACGGGCCCCAGCGACTTCGTGTGGGGTTCCAGTGGCTCGCCAAATGGTCCCTGGCACTTCCCCAGCGCGCACATTATTATTATTATTATTATTATTATTATTTATTTCTTAGCAGACGCCCTTATCCAGGGCGACTTACAATCGCAAGCAAATACAAATACATTCAAGTGTTACAATACAAGTAATACAATAAGAGCAAGAAATACAATAATTGTATTGGTCCCTGGCTCCTCCCCAGCACGCACACTGGCCCCAGCGACTTCGTGTGCGGTTCTAGCGGCTCGCCAAACTGTCCCTGCCACCTTCCCAGCACGTGCACGGGGCCCAGCAACACCACGCGGGGTAACAGCGGCTCGCCAAATGGTCCCTGGCCCCTCCCCAGCGCGCGCACGGGGCCGAGCGACCCCGCGCGGTGTCGCAGCGGCTCGCCATATGATACCTGGCACATCCCCAGCACGCGCACGGTGACCAGCGACCCCACGCGGGGTCCCAGCGTCACACCAAATGGTCCCTGGCACCTCCCCAGCACACGCACGAACCCCAGCGACTTCGCGCGGGATCCAAGAGGCTCCCCAAACGATCCCTGACACCTCCACAGCGATCGCACGGGCCACAGCGACTTCGCGCGGGGTCAAATCGGCTTGCCAAATGTTCCCAGGCACCTCCCCAGCGTACGCACGGGGCCCAGCGACCACGCGCGGGGTCCCAGCGGCTTGCCAAAAGGTCCTTGGCACCTCCCCAGCGCATGCATGGGGCCCAGCGACCAAGCTCGGGGTCCGAGTGGCTCGCCAAATGGTCCCTGGCTCCTCCCTAGCACGCACACTGGCCCCAGCGACTTCGTGTGCGGTTCTAGCGGCTCGCCAAACTGTCCCTGCCACCTCCCCAGCACGTGCACGGGGCCCAGCAACACCGCGCGGGGTAACAGCGGCTCGTCAAATGGTCCCTGGCCCCTCCCCAGCGCGCACACTGGGACCAGCGACCCAGCGCGGGGTAACAGCGGCTCGCCAAATGATCCCTGGCACCTCCCAGCGAGCGCACGGGGCCGAGCTAACCCGCACGGGGGTCCCAGCAGCTCGCAAATGATCCCTGGCACATCCCCAGCACACATGGACGCCCCTGCGACTTTGTGCGGGGTCCCACTGGCTCGCAAATGGTCCCTGACACATCTCCAGCTCCCGCACAGGCCCCAGCGACTTCGCGCGGGGTCCCAGCGGCTTGCCAAATGGTCCCTGGCACCTCCCCAGCGCGCACACAGGGCCGAGCGACCCCACGAGGGGTCCCAGCAGCTCGCAAATGTTCCCTGGCACCTTCCCAGCACGCACGCTGGGCCCCAGAGACCCCACGGTCCCAGGCTCCCAGCGTCTTCCACATCCCATGTCCCTGGCACCTCCCCAGCATGGGCATGGGCCCCATGGTCCCTGACACGTGGCATGGGCCACGACCACGGGGTCCCAGCGGCTCACCAAATAGTCCCTGGCACCTCCCAGTGCGCACACGGGCCCCAGCGACTTCATGCGGGTTCCCAGCGGCTTGCTAAATGGTCCCTGGCACCTCCCAGCGCACGAATGGAGGGCCCAGGGACCCAGGCGTGGGTCCCAGCGGCTCATCAAATGGTCCCTGGCACCTCCCCAGCACGCGTGCGACTGGGGCCCAGGGACTTTAGAGCGGGTCCCAGCGGATCATCAAATGGTCCCTGGCACCTCACCAGCGCACACAGGCCCCAGCGACCCCGCACGGAGAGTCCCAGCGGTCCCTGACCCCCCCGCACGCACAGGGCCCAGCAACCACGCCGCTTGGTCCCAGCAGCTCGCCAAATGGTCCCTGGCACATCCCCAGCGAGCGCACAGGCCCAGCGACCGCACCGTTCCCAGCGGCTTACCAAATGGTCCCTGGCACCTCCCAGCGCACGCACAGGGCCCCAGCGACCACGCAAGGGGCCAGCGCCCGCCAAATGATCCCTGACACCTCCCCAGCGAACGGCAACCCCAACGACCCCACGCAGGGTCCCAGAGGCTCGCCAAATGGTCCCTGGTCCCCCCAGCGCGCTCACGGGCCCCAGCGACGCCGCGCAGGGTCCCAACGGCTCGCCAAATGGTCCCTGGCACCTCCCCAGCACGCAAGACGGGCCAGCGACCCCACGCTGGGTCCCAGTGGCTCGCCAAATGGTCCCTTGCTCCTCCCCAGCACGCACGCAAGGGACCCCAGCGACCATCGCTGGGTCCCACCGGCCCGCCAAACGGTCCCTGACACCTCCCCAGCGATCGCAGAGCCCAAGCGACCCTAACAGGGTCCCAGAGGCTCACCAAATGGTCCCTGGTCCCTCCCCAGCACGCCGCAAGCACTGGGCCCCAGCAACATCGCACGGGGGTCCCAACTGCTCGCCAAATGATCCCTGGCACATCCCCAGCACGCACAATGGCCCCAGAGACCCCACGCTGGGTCCCAGGGCTCGCCAAATGTTCCCTGGCACATCCCCAGCACGCCAAGGGCCCAGCGACCTTCGTGCAGGGGTTCCAGCAGCCGCCAAACGGTCCCTGGCACCTCCCCAGTGCACGCAGCGGCACCAGCGACCATGGGGTCAAAGCAGCTCGCCAAATGGTCTCTGGCACCTCCCCAGCACGCGCGATGGGGCCCAGCGACCCCGCAGGGTCCGAGCGCCTCGCCAGATGTTCCCTGGCACCTCAACAGCACGCACCACAGGTCCCCAGCGACATCGCCACGTGGGTCCCAACGGCCCGCAAATGCTCCCTGGCACCTCCCAGCAACGCACGGGCCCCAGCGACTTCAAGACGAGGTCAAAGCGGCTTGCCAAATGGTCCCTGTCACCTCCCCAGCACGCGCACGGGCCCAGCGATCCCGCTGGGGTCCCAGCAGCTTGCCAAATGGTCCCTGGCACCTCCCTCAGCACACACACGGGCCCCAGCGACCCGCGGGTCCGGCAGTCCGGCGTCACCATCACCAGATTGTCCCTGGCCCTCTCCAGCGGCCGCTTGGATGGTCCCTGGACCAGCGACCCAGCTGGGGTGCCAGCGACCCAGCCAAATGATTCCTGGCACCTCCCAGCACGCCAAGAGGGCCCCAGCATTCGTGGGGGTTCAGCGGCCCGCCAAACGGTCCTGACACCTCCCCAGCGATCGCACGAGCCCCAGCGACCCCGCAAGGGGGTCCACAGGCTCGCCAAATGGTCCCTGGAACATCCTCAGCACGCACGGGCCCCAGCAACATCACCAAATGGTCCCACTTGGTGCGGGATTAAAGAGGCTTGCCAAATGGTCCCTGGCACCTCCCCAGCATGCACACGGGCCCCAGCGACTTGCAGTGGGGTTCCAGTGGCTCGCCAAATGGTCCCTGGCACTTCCCCAGCACGCTCCCCAGGCCCCATTATTATTATTATTATTATTATTATTATTTATTTCTTAGCAGACGACCTTATCCAGGGCGACCACGCAAATCGCAAGCAAATACAAATACATTCAAGTGTTACAATACAAGTAATACAATAAGAGCAAGAAATCAATAATTGGTCCCTGGCACCTCCCCAGCACGCACACTGGCCCCAGCGACTGCAAAGGGTTCTAGCGGCTCGCCAAACTGTCCCTGACACCTTCCCAGCACGTGCACGGGCCCCAGCAACACCACGCGGGGTCCCAGCGGCTCGCCAAATGGTCCCTGGCCCCTCCCCAGCGCGCAACGGGGCCAGAGCGACCCCGCGCTGTGGTCCCAGCGGCTCGCCAAATGGTCCCTGGCACATCCCCAGCACGCCACACGGGACCAGCGACCCCCACGCGGGGTCCCAGCGTCTCACCAAATGGTCCCTGGCACCTCCCCAGCACGCACGAACGGGCCCCAGCGACCAGGCATGGATCCAAGAGGCTCCCAAATGGTCCCTGACACCTCCACAGCGGATCGCACGGGCCCCAGCGACCGCGCGCAGGGTCAAATCCAGCTTGCCAAATGTTCCCAGGCACCTCCCCCAGCGCAAACGGGCCCAGCGACCACGCCAGCTGGGGTCCCAGCGGCTTCAAAAGGTCCCTGGCACCTCCCCAGCACACATGGTCCCTGGGCCCAGCAACTGCTCCAGCGACCAGCCAGTGGTCCCAGCAGCACCAAATGGTCCCTGGCACCTCCCCAGCACGCACACTGGCCCCAGCGACCAGAGTCACAGCGGTTCCCGGCATCTCCCAAACTGTCCCCGCACCTCCCCAGCACGCCCCACGGGCCCAGCAACACCGCTGGGTCCCAGCGGCTCGTCAAATGGTCCCTGGCCCCTCCCCAGCACACACACGGGGACCAGCGACCCCTGCTGCGGGGTCCGGTCGGCACCTCACAAATGATCCCTGGCACACCTCCCAAGCGAGGGCCCCAGCGACCCCAGGGTGTCGCAGCGGCTCGCCAAATGATCCCTGGCACCTCCCCAGCGGCACACGGGGCCAGCGACCCCACCAGTCGGGTCCCAGCAGCTCGCAAATGGTCCCTGGCACCTCCCAGGCAGCAGCACACACGGGCCCCAGAGACCCCAAATGGTCCCAGCGGCTCAACCAAATGGTCCCTGGTACATCCCCAGCTCGGGCATGGCCTAGCAACCCCGCACAAGGGTCCCAGCAGCTCGCCAAATGGTCCCTGGCACCTCCACAGCACGCAACAGGGCCCAGCAAACCCCGCTGCGCGGGTCCCAGCAGCTCCAAATGGTCCCTGGCACCTCCCCAGCGCATCGGGCCCCAGCGACTTTGCACGGGTCCCACTGGCTTGCAAATGGTCCCTGACACACATCCCAGCACCCTTGCGACAGGCCCAGCGACCTCACAAGGGGTCCCAGCTGCTTGCCAAATGGTCCCTGGCACCTCCCCAGCACACACACGGCCCCAGCGACCCAGGCGTGGGGTCCCAGCAGCTCGCCAAATGGTCCCTGGCACCTCCCCACCATGGGCATGGGCCCCAGCGACACGTGGCATGGGCCACGCGGGTCCCAGCGTCACCAAATGGTCCCCTGGCACCTCCCAGTCGCCAAGACGGGCCCCAGCGACTTCACGCGGGGTCCCAGCGGCTTGCAAATGGTCCCTGGCACATCCCCAGCGCACACGCACAGGCCCCAGCGACCGCACTGGGTCAGCAGCTTGCCAAATGGTCCCTGACACCTCCCAGCGATCGCAAAACCCCATCGACCAGGCGGAATCCCAGCGGCTCGCCAAATGGTCCCTGGCACATCCCCAGCACACACACGGGTCCCAGAGACCAGGCGTGGAGTCTCAGCAGCTCCCCAAATGATCCCTGGCACATCCCCTGCACGCACACGGGCCCAGCGACCCCCCTGGGTCCCAGCAGCTTGCCAAATGTTCCCTGGCACCTCCCAGCACGCACGCGGGCCCCAGAGACCCCACGCGGGCTCCCAGCGGCTCGCCGAATTGTCCCTGGCACCTCCCCTGCTTGGGCATGGGCCCCAGCGACATCAGCGAAATGGGCCACGGCACCTCCCACGCACACGGTCCAGACACACCAAATAGTCCCTGGCACCTCCTGAGTGTGCACTCGACCGAGCAGCCCCACGAGGGGTCCCAGCAGCTTGCCAAATGTTCCCTGGCACCTTCCCAGCACGCACGCCCCCCCAGAGACCCCACGTGGGTCCCAGCGGCTCGCCAAATGGTCCCTGGCACCTCCCCAAGGGCACGGGCCCCAGAGACCCCACGGGTCCCAGCAGCTCGCCGAATTGTCCCTGGCACATCCCCGCCCGGGCATGGGCACAGCGACCCCGTGGCATGGGCCACGGGGTCCTGCCACACCAGAATGGTCCCTGGCACCTCCCAGTGCGCCGAACGGGCCGAGCGACCCCACCAGGGGTTCCAGCAGCTCGCAAATGGTCCCTGGCACCTTCCCAGCACGCAAAGGGCCCCAGACCAACCCCCCAGCTGGCCCAGCGGCCATGGGTCCTGCCCCTCCCACCTCCCAAATGATATGGGCATGGGCCAACAGCGACACCTGGCATGGGCCACGCTGGGGTCCCAGCGGCTCACCAAATGTCCCTGGCACCTCCCCAGTGCGCACACGGGGCCCCAGCGACTTTGCGCGGGTTCCCAGCGGCTTGCTAAATGGTCCCTGGCACCTCCCCAGCGCACGCACAGGCCCAAGCGACTTCGCACTGGGTCAAAGCGGCTTGCCAAACGGTCCCTGACACCTCCCCAGCGATCGCAGAACCCAAGCGACCTCGCGCAGTGTCCCAGCGGTCAGCGCCAAATGGTTCCTGACACATCCCCAGCACACACACGGGTCCCAGAGACCAGGCGTGGAGTCTCAGCAGCTCGCCAAATGATACCTGGCACATCCCCAGCACGCACACGGGGCCCAGCGACCCCGCACGGGGTCCGAGCGGCTCGCCAAATGTTCCCTGGCACCTCCCCAGCACGCACGCGGGCCCCAGAGACCCCACGCGGGCTCCCAGCGGCTCGCCGAATTGTCCCTGGCACCTCCCCTGCATGGGCATGGGCCACAGCGACACGTGGCATGGGCCACGCGGGGTCCCAGCGGGTCCACACCAATAGTCCCTGGCACCTCCCCAGTGCGCGCACGGGCCCCAGCGACTTTGCGCGGGTTCCCAGAGGCTTGCTAAATGGTCCCTGGCACCTCCCCAGCACACACACGGTTCCCATAGACCCCGCGCAGGGTCCAAGCAGCTCGCCAAATGGTCCATGGCACATCCCCAGCGTGCGCACTGGGCCCAACGACCCCGCGCGGGGTCCCAGCGACACACCAAATGGTCCCTGGCACCTCCCCAGTGTGCACACGAACCCCGGCGATATCGCGCGTTGTCCAAGCGGCTTACCAAACTGTCTCTGGCACCTCACCAGCACGCATAGGGGCCCCAGCGACATCGCGTGGTGTTCCAGCAGCTCGCAAATGGTCCCTGGCACATCCCCAGCACGCACACGGGGCCCAGCCACCCCGCGCGGGGTCCCAGCGGATCGCCAAATGATCCCTGGCACCTCATCAGCACGCACACGGGCCACAGCAACCCCACGCGGGGTCCGAGCGGCCCGCCAAACGGTCCCTGACACCTCCTCAGCCCAGCGACCTTGCGCAGGGTATCAGAGGCTCACCAAATGGTCCCTGACTCATCCCCAGCACGCACACGGGCGCCAACGAACCCGCACGGGGTCCCAGCGGCTCGCCAAATTGTCCCTGGGACCTCCCCAGCACGCGCGCGGGCCCCAACAACTTCGCGTGGGGTTCCAGCATCCCGCCAAACTGTCCCTGACACCTCCCCAGCCCCAGCGACCTTGCGCAGGGTCCCAGAGGCACGTCAAATGTTCCCTGGCACCTCCCTAGGGCGTGCACGAGGCCCAGCGACCCCGCACGGGGTCCCAGCGGATCGCCAAATGATCCCTGGCACCTCATCAGCACACATACGGGTCACAGCGACCCCGCGCGGGGTGCCAGTGGCTGGCCAAATGATCCCTGGCACATCACGAGTACGCACATGGGCCCCAAAGACCAGGCGTGGAGTCTCAGCAGCTCGCCAAATGGTCCCTGGCACCTCCCCAGTGCGCACACGAACCCCAGCGTCTTTGCACGTGGTCCCAGTGGCTCGCAAATGGTTCCTGACACATCCCCAGCACGCGCACAGGCCACAGCGACTTCACGCAGGGTCCCAGCAGCTCGCAAATGGTCCCTGGAACATCCCCAGCGTGCGCACGGACCCCAGCGACCAGGCATGAAGTCTCAGCAGCTCGTCAAATGGTCCCTGGCACCTCCCCAGCAATCGCACGGGCCCCATCGACCAGGCGTGGAGTCCCAGCGGCTCACCAAAAGGTCCCTGGCACCTCCCAAAGTGCAGCCCAGCGACCTCACGCAGGGTCCCAGAGTCACAACAAATGGTCCCTGGCATCTCCCAGCATGGGCCCGCACGGTCCCAGAGATTCACAAATGGTCCCTGGCACATCCCCAGCGGGTGCACGGGGCCCAGCAAACCCCCTCGCGGGATCCCAGCAGCTTGCCAAATGATCCCTGGCACCTACCCAGCACACACACGGGACCCAGAGACCCCGCCGGGTCCCAGAAGCACGCCAAACGGTCCTTGGCACTTCCCCCAACGCAGGCACGGGTCCCAGCGACCGCAAGGTCCCAGCGGATCGCCAAATGATCCCTGGCACCTCATCAGCACGCACACGGGTCACAGCAACCCTCACCCCCAGTCCCAGCGGCTGGCCAAACGGTCCCTGACACCTCCCCAGCCCCAGCGACCTTGCGCAGGGTCCCAGAGGCACGCCAAATGTTCCCTGGCACCTCCCCAGGGCGTGCACGAGGCCCAGCGACCCCGCACGGGGTCCCAGCGGATCGCCAAATGATCCCTGGCACGTCATCAGCACACACACGGGCCACAGCGACTTTCAGCGCTGGGTTCCAGGCCAGTGGCTCGCGAAACGATCCCTGGCACATCAAGAGCACACACACGGGCCCCAAAGACCCCGTGCGGGGTCCGACCGACTCGCCAGATGGTCCCTGGCACCTTCCAAGTGCGCGAATGGGGCCCAGCCACCCCGAGCGGGGTCCCAGCATCTCACAAATGGTCCCTGGCACATCCCCAGCGCACGCACGGGCCCCAACGACTTTGCGCTGGGTCAAAGCGGCTTGCCAAACGGTCCCTAACACCTCCCCAGCGATCGCACGAGCCCCAGCGACCTCACGCAGTGTCCCAGCGGCTTGCCAAATGGACCCTGGCACCTCCCCAGCACACACACGGACCCCAGCGACCAGGCGTGGAGTCTCAGCAGCTCGCCAAATGGTCCCTGGCACCTCCCCACTGCGCACACGAACCCCAGCGTCTTTGCACGTGGTCCCAGTGGCTCGCAAATGGTTCCTGACACATCCCCAGCACGCGCACAGGCCACAGCGACTTCAATGCAGGGTCCCAGCAGCTCGCAAATGGTCCCAGGAACATCCCCAGCGTGCGCACGGACCCCAGCGACCAGGCATGGAGACTCAGCAGCTCGTCAAATGGTCCCTGGCACCTCCCCAGCGATCGCACGGGCCCCATCGACCAGGCGTGGAGTCCCAGCGGCTCGCCAAAAGGTCCCTGGCACCTCCCCAAAGTGTGCACGTGGACCAGCGACCCCACGCAGGGTACCAGCGTCACAACAAATGGTCCCTGGCATCTCCCAGTGGGCGCACGGTCCCAGAGATTCACAAATGGTCCCTGGCACATCCCCAGCGGGTGCACGGGGCCCAGCAAAGCCCTCGCGGGATCCCAGCAGCTTGCCAAATGTTCCCTGGCACCTACCCAGCACACACACGGGCCCCAGAGACCCCGCGCGGGGTCCCAGAAGCTCGCCAAACGGTCATTGGCACTTCCCCAACGCAGGCACAGGTCCCAGCGACCCCGCGCGGGGTCCCAGCGGATCGCCAAATGATCCCTGGCACCTCATCAGCACGCACACGGGTCACAGCAACCCCACGCCGGGTCCGAGCGGCCCGCTAAACGGTCCCTGACACCTCCCCAGCCCCAGCGACCTTGCGCAGGGTCCCAGAGGCACGCCAAATGTTCCCTGGCACCTCCCCAGGGCGTGCACGAGGCCCAGCGACCCCGCACGGGGTCCCAGCGGATCGCCAAATGATCCCTGGCACCTCATCCACACACACGGGCCACAGCGACAACGCGCGGGGTGCCAGTGGCTCGCCAAACGACCCCTGGCACATCAAGAGCACGCACACAGGCCCCAAAGACCCCGTGCGGTGTCCGACCGGCTCGCCAGATGGTCCCTGGCACCTCCCAAGTGCGCGAATGGGGCCCAGCCACCCCGAGCGGGGTCCCAGCACCTCACAAATGGTCCCTGGCACATCCTCATAGCGCAGGAGCCCAGCGACTTGTGCCCGGGCTCCCAGCGGGCTTACCAAATTGTCCATG